>JAQGBQ010000048.1:0-55651 GCA_034698485.1 Vertagopus arboreus
AAAATATTTTGGCTGTTTTTTGTAAATATTTACATACATATTTTGGCAATTTTTCGTACATACATATCCGAAGTATGATGATCATGTCTGAAATACATCTGCATGAATAAAAAAAAAAGTTAACTAGTGATGTTCATAAATCATATAATTAATTATACAGCCCTTCCTTGCGCGTGTATGAAATTAATCACATCCGCTTTCGTTATTTAGTTTCATGAACATCACATCATATTGAAGTGATTCCTTATATAATATTATACACGTCTATCGACTACTATGAAGTACTATAGTATATGTATACAGGGCAAGGCTAAAGAATTATAGTATTTCAGATTTAAGAATGCACATGAAAATGTTAATCCGAATTTTTTAAACAAACATTTTCAAGCTGCTCTATAAAATGATTTAAATATTAAATACCTTATGTCTTTTGATAGCTCCGAATTTTGTCGACATTTATTTGAACACCATATTATTACTCGTAGGCAGAATCACGTCGATATGCAACTCTGAATTTTTCTTGTGAACAGTGAAATCATAGAAAACTGAATGATAGACTTTTCAATTTTAAGAATAGAATGAAATAAAAGATAAATCTGACTATTATTCCATATGCCAATGTTCTCTTGGAAAGTAATGGAAAGACTAAAGTATAATATGGATGCAAGGGAATATTATTTCGATAGTCATTAGAACATCTGTCTGCATGTGTTAAATTGTTATAGGACTTTTTTGAAAAACTTTTGTTCACAATTTGTCACCGGCAGTACAGCAAACGCAAGGGAACGAATTTCTGCGAGTTTCTTTCACTTCCAATTAATTTCATCATGGGTCTTTTGCTGCTAAGGAACATTTGCTATAGTATTTTCAGGTATACTTTACCAACTTGGCTGGTATACTGCTTTCGATATCCTTTTGTGGTTGTCCAATTACATGAATTTAGCTAAAGGAACATAAACTGGGGTCATCTTGCAATGCTGTATGGATTTCAAAGGGCCGTTCATAAATGCAAGAATATCACTTTGCTTAGATTCTACATCATATGTGGCTGTAACCTACGACATGTACAAACGCACCAGAAATGTTGGTTAGTGGACATCTCAAAAATAACACATGTAAAAAGATGTTCAAATGTCGGGAAGTTAACAAAAAAATACACAAATATTTGAAAACATTTAATAACATTTTAATGATTTTAATGTTCTTTATATATATGCTATATGCAAAATTTTAACCAAATTATCATTAAAAATGCAGTAAACTTGCTTATTTTGCTAATGTACATTCAGCCACCATTATAAATTACGCTTTATTTTCTTATAAACTTATTTTAATAAATACGACTTGGAATAAATTATTCTGCTGTTATAAAAATACTGAGATACAAAAAGTAACAAACGTCTTGGAATAAATAATATTTATTCATCAAAAGATCGAATCGCTTCCTCCAATTTCTTCCTAGCTTCCATAACTTTCTCCTCCTGACTTCGAATGTCGTCTTCTTGTACTGACAAGGCCTGCAAAAAAATAACACAATGGTATTGGATTAAATTGGATATCTTGAGGTTAATATTCATATCTAGAGATTGTGTTACCTGTATTAGAGGCTGCTCAGGATTGACATACACTCCGGGATTGGTATCTAAATTGACTCTATTTCCAGTTTGACCCGTGATAGGTTGACCATTGACATGCAAAGCGGTGGCAACAGATTGAAGGACGGTATCATTAGCGACATGGGGTCCAACAGGCTCGACCCCTCGGGGGAGATCCAGGCTCTCCAACTCAGAACCATCAGAGTCACAAGCTTTCAAACCTTCCAGTCTTTTTTCCCAGAACAACTAAATTTCAAATAAAAATAATTTAATTTAATGATTAAAGATATAAACAACTTTTTGATTCATGTCCTACAATACCTGTTTAGGCTTGTCTTGATGTCCGTGTTTAAAATCTTGCTTGACCATACTCTTCTGAGTCTTTACGACAGTAACGGGTTGCTTAAATATCGACGCTGTTTGTCGAATAGGTGGAACAAGAGATGCATCACTCCGGACGCCTCGACTAAACAAAGAAACCATTAGTTTAAACTTTCGACCTTTTGATGTGTAATTTATTAAAGTTTTTTTTTATTCACCTGTAGTCAATCTGAGCCTTAGGTTTTTTATTCTTCTTGATAAGAAGGTTATTGAACTTTCCACTTTGGAAATCGAATCCTGAGAGATCAAAAGAGTCCCCGAGATATCTCGAAAGCTGAGGTTTCGTTTTAAACTTCTTTCCGTTTGGACTGTAATAAACGACATCGACTCTTCCGGCAGAAAGGCCAGTCTGTCGAATAATTTCCTCTCGAACCCAACCCTTTGGCAAGGCTGTGCAGTCAAACTTCTTTTTATCGATAACTGGTTGCATCATTTTGAAATCCTTTTTCTAAAAATAATAATAAATAAAGACAAACAAATTTATAAGTACTCAATATTAATAATAAGATTTAGTATACAACCTTTCAGCTTTAAATATTAAATTGACTACTTTACATTAATTTTAGTGAAGTTTTTAAAAAATAACTATTTAAAAACAATCCTTACAAGATCAGAATGAAGTGATTGAACTAGTCGATCGATATTGCTCGGTTTATTCGGTGCAGCTAGCATAGCAAGACTGTCTTCGGATGTGGGATATATAATATCAGATGGGACTCATTTAGTATATCCAGAGAATATAGCCGAAGAAAGGGTTAATGAGAATATTTTGAGATCCTAAAATCCTTATAATATTGTGGTGTCTAGGTGTTCATTCTTCAGAGAGGACTCTGTGAAGTTTATATGCAATCGAGTTACAGGAAGTTTTCGATAAGAAGTTGACTTTATGTAGTAAATTTGATATGTTGAAGGAACTTATCAATAAATTCAATGTTAAACTAACAGGCGCTCCTGTTAGTTTACCTGGAACATATAAAAAATTGCATGCATGTTTCAGTTGACTTTCCTGGAACATATTGTCAGAGTCAGTACAATCTTGAAAAAGTTTGAGTACAATTATTGCATTGGTTTGTAGAATGATACGTAGATCAACCTTGTGTTTTAAGGGAGGACAGAACATTTTTATTTATTTCCGAAACTTTTAAAAATAGATAAGGTTTAAAGAAATAAAAGTATCAACGAACTGACTTTCTCCCAGCCATTTTTTTATTTTTTGGAGAAGACCTAGGTGTTAGTCCAGAAATGTCACTCTTACGGCTTCGGAGTAATTTGGGTGAGAACTTGGGCATCTTGTCTGGAGTCTTATCTTTGACCGGCTTTGAAACAGGAGGAACACCGCTTTTATTCCTACTTCGGAGCAATTTCGGCGAGAATTTGGGCTTTTCAGGTGTTTTCTTCTTCAACGGCTGGACTTGAACTTCAGGTTGATTGCGGGATGGAGTTGTAGTTGAAACAAGTAAATCGACCCCACTTTTATTCTTCTTTCGGAGGATTTTGGGTGACGGTTTGGGTTTATTATCCGGAGTCTTCTTCTTATCCTTTTGGGCTGGAGTAGGAACCCCGCTTTTATTTCTATTTCGGAGGAATTTAGGCGAGAACTTAGGGATCTCGATTTCCCTAGCCTTCTTCTCCATTTTGGCAGTAGAAGTAGACGGGGTGGAGGTGGACGCTGCTGGTGAAGCCACTTTGACTTTCTTTTCAACGGCTCGATCCATTTCAAACTTGTACTCGATGCCCATTTCCGCAAGCTTTTTATTTTGTTCTTCCAGTTTACGAAGTCGGAACTGGAGGAATTCCTTCACCTTTTCTTCAGACTGGGTCTTACATTGCTCTGCCTTGATCTTGATTCTGTTATGCATTTTGGGGTAGTTATCTTCTCTGATGTATCTAGAGCTGAATATTTTGTTTGGATTCTCTTCTGAGGAAACTACTTCACCTGAATTTTAAAAACATAATCTATTGTCAAACACTTAACTTCCTTTTCTAAGTCTGTTTATTTATGAGATTGACTTACATTTTAGAAGTCGTTCGTACATCAGATATCCATCCATACATTCTGCAGCGATCTTTGCCACCTCTTCGAACTCGAATTCGATGAAAGCATATCCCTTGCTTCGACCAGTCTGCAAATTAAATGAAAAATTACAATTCATGAAAAAACTGATCAAAAATTTCATGTTTTTAAAAACCTTAAATTATAAAAAAGATGTACTAACCTGTTTTGATCTGGCCAAACGAATCCTGAGAACTTTTCCAAATTGTGCAAAATATTCCCTCATCTCATTCTCAAAGAATCCATGCGGAATGTGTTTTAGCAAAATGATCCCCCGTCTGTACTTGGAAGTTTCTGCTGTTGCTGGCTTTCCCTTCTTCCCCTTCAAATTGACACATACATATTTAGAAACTAATTATTACTAATCACAATTTAAAATGTAAATTGAATTATTTTTGTTACCTTTAACTGGGCATTGCGAACAGCTTTGGCCACAGCAGACTGCTTCTTAGGCTCCAGGGCGAGAACACTGTCTCCGATTTGTGCAGTCATTTTTCTTCGTCCAGCCGTTTCGAAATGAGATTTAGGTTCTGGAATTTTGGAAATCGATAATCGAGGGAAATAATAACAATACTAACATGTGGGAGCAAAAACGGCAGCACTCGGTCTCCACGAGGTAAATTAAAATGGAATATTTTTAAATTACCCTCTCTGCCTAAATTAGCCTCCCCTTCCAAGCCTAGGTGGCTCTTTCCAATAAAATGCTAACCTGAACAAAGAAGCTCATGAAAAATTTCAAGTTCTATGAATTTGTACTACTCCCGTTTTCGAAATCGTCGAAACCTATCAATAATGATATGGAAATGAATTTAGTTTGATGCTATATTGTAGTGATTTATTTTTATTAAAGCGTGTCGACAAAATACTTATATGAATAGTAAATAATAATCTCTGTTACAACTACAAGTTAAAATGCTTTGATTTGGCTCAGGTCATGCTGAACAGGTACTCTCTTATTTTTATGAACCGGGTATACATCTTCGAGACGTTCTTCTACTTCTTGGAACACGTGAAAGTTAAGTTGGTGGGTGTCATAATCCGCTGTCACTGTCTGAATTTTCCTCATCAACGGCGGGGGACGGTGGGGCTGTTGTGAGCATAAGGGCTGAGGCATTTTCTAAAAGTTCATTCGCTTGCATCAGGGCTTTCGGGTTTTTTGACACCTCTGGAATAAAACAGAATGAAAAATACCGATTTATTTATAAATTCATATGTATGAAGTCGGTTTGGTTTTAGAGGTATGAACCTTTTCTAAATCTTCTGTACTGACGGACCCAATCCTTTAGTTTTGTTTCATCATAATTCAGTTGACTTTGGCTTTCCCTTACTGTAAGTTTCTCGTTAAGCATTGCTTGAAGCGAGGATAGCTGAGCTTGGGTGTCCATGTGAATTTTGGCAAGTTGGTTTGTTAATGCGTTCAGTTGGTCTTCGTAGTTTTTGGCACATTTGGACGGGTTATCTTTTGCAGTACATACAGGCTGAAAGAACTGCGAACAGTAACACCCTCCTTCCTTCCCAACTGGACCCTAATAAAATTTATTAATTTCCAAACATTGAAACTTTTGTTACAATTATAGTCTCAAACATTTTTTTAAAATTCTTGTTGAGATAGCTTACTTTGTGAATATTTCCAGCCAGATCTAAATAGTAAAGTTCTCCACTTCTGAGAGGTTCTTGAGGCAATGAGTCGATCTTAGGTGGTGGAAAAGCTTCTGGATTTGGATGATAGTGACATCCATAAGGTGACCAATTGGGTACGACATCAGTATTATTTCCATGAGATTTTGACTGACTATTTTTCGAATCTCCGGATTTTCTTGACCCCTTGTTATTATCCCTTGAATGTTGCCGATGACTGGGACCGTGACCACCACTACTCCCACCCCCACTTTTCTTATCTGAATGATCTGACTTTTCTTTATTCCTTTTAATAATCTTCCCCTTAGAATTATTACTTGAAGGTCCACTACTCGCAGATTTGTACTTTGAAGCCCTCATCTCATCTCTCTGGATTGGGGATACGATTACTGGCGGATTTTTGAGTAGTTCTGTAATCTCATTAAATCCTTTACGAACACTTATATCCATGGGCGTTTCATTTTGATGATTTCTTGAATTTGTTCGACTTCCAGAAGCTAATAAGATCTTTGTAAGCTTCTTCCTACCCATGGCTGAAGCTATGTGTAAAGGGGCATCGCCATTCTGTAGTGCAAAAAAAAATCATACACTTGATTAGTAATTGAATTCTTGTGAATTATTTATTAACTTCATTGAGGTTTAAAGATCAAATTTCTCTATTTGCCTACACTGTTGATTGTAGTAATCGAAACGATATTATAAACAAGTTCAGGTTTTCTGAAACAAAAACACTTTAACTATCTCTCTTTATAAATTCTAAACCCGCATCAGATTTACATTTATGATAATGCACCTCCATAAAGAGTAACTTGTCATAATAATAATATAATATTACAGCCCTCAGTAGTTTCGCCATGTTCTGCTACATTGTAGATGAAAGGGAAATCAGGGTGGATCTATCTGTCTTGTTATCTCATTTTTACGCGATATTCCTTGTATCTTGCTTAAGTGGCACCTGCTAAATGGCATTTTTATACCTTGAGGAGGAATCTGGAATGCGAAAATCTTGCAACATGATTCTGAATTCATTTTGAAAAGGTATATGAAATTGCAGATGCTCTTTCAAATGCGAACAACATCAACAAGAAGAGATCAAATTTAAACAGGTAGGTAGTAGGTATTTGCTGTCGGCTGTAAATTTCTTGGTAAGCCAAAAGAATATTATAAAATAAACTAACATCGGTTGGAGTTCGACTTTGGCCATGCCGTCGTGAAACGCAGCAGGTCAGACTAAAAAAATCACGATCTAGCCATCTGATCTAACCAAGGCAGAGTCAACTGACCAAACCTGGAGTGATTTAATGCAAAGAAATCTAATCTCATCTGGATTGGATGGACTTTTACAATGTCGAATAAAGTTGACATTTATCTTTCCACTTCTTTTCTATGCACATGGAGACTTGTTAGCGTCTTTATTTCAGTATATCGAATTAATGCTTGACATGTTACAGGCAGTAATAAATATATCGAATATCGAGATCCAGCTATACAGACAGATAATATGCTCAATAGAAAATAATATGTGGATCTCCTACTAAATTAAAACACTTCTGTCTATAGAGTAAAAAATTATCTAATGAGAAACGCCTTCCAGTTTTATAATATAGTTTTAAAATCTAATCGTAATCCATCTATTTATCAGTTCATCCCTATTTAAAATTGTAGATGAATATATGTAGTACTAACATGTTTCTCTAACTAAAAAGAAAACAGAAATATTAATTTTTCTCCTGATAGATTTCTGAAGAATTGTATTGAAAATTCATCAAAATCTCACCTTATTTTGGACATCAGGAGCAGCTCTGGCACTTAAAAGAATTCTAGCCACACCGGCATGACCATATCTAACCGCGGTATGGAGCGAAGTATCGCCATAAGTATTTACTAAATTAGGATCGGCAGCAGCCAAAAGTATTTCTCTTGTGGATTGATTATGACCTGCTTGACATGACAGGTGCAATGCGGTAAATCCCCCGTTGTTTTGCTTGTCCACTGTTGTTGGATTACTTAGGACCTTCACAAGTCGAGAGTAACCTCTCCAGGCTGCTTCGTGAAGAGATGTGTTCCCATGCTAAATGAACAAAAAAACATTTAAAAGTTAACTTGAATGTTCTGTCAAAAATTTGCTACAAATTTAATACACGTCGTAAGTGATGTAAATTGTAACGATATCTGATTAAATCAATTTCAATCTGAGATGCTTCCTGAATTACAAGTAGATCGTTTGGTAACTTTGATTGAACATGGTAACTTTTTTCTTTAAAGAAATTTTACATAAACCATTTCATAAGTGAGCTCCTATAAAATAACTTACAGGGTTTGAAATTGTTGGCAATTTTGATGAGGAGGATTGCATGACTTGTGAAAACTGTAATTTGTAATTTGAAGCAATTACGAAGCTACAATTACCCAGGGGTTCATACTGAGAGAAACTGGACCTACTAGCACATTGTTGTATTTGAAATGAATGTTTATCCTGTGCGTAAAAGAAGAAGTAAATGGCAGTTTGAGATTTCTGGATTAAATTACAATTTAAAAAAAAAATAGTCTGCTAAAGAAAAGAAGATTGAATCTTTGAAACCTCTGGGGTTACTTTCATTATGTCTGTGAGTTGTGACCAGTTCAGGTGCTGATTATTGAGTGGAAAACAAGAGAGTGGAATTTGACAGTTTTAAATGCTCCTTGACTTAATAATAATATGACTTTATATGTATTTTGCATTGTATCATGTCATAAGAAATAGTGTGGTAATAAACTATAAAGCTAAATGACTAAATCCGCCTGTACAATTTGTCAAGTTAATAAATTACATTTTCATGTTTTACTTTCAAGAAACAACACCCGATGATTCTCAAATTCTTTGCAGTCTGGAATGGACTGTCGTTTTACAGTCCGGTTTTATCAATCTGTTTAATCTTAAGTTGAAATTCTTGCTTTTTAAATGGCTTTCTCAGGAAAAAATCTCTATATGACAAGATAAGTTACATCATATCTATACTGAACCTATGGATAATTTGTACATTGTATAAAGTTAGTAGTATTAAAACTTATTGTCACCGAAAGGGGTGAGACCTGGGTAGTAAAAAAAAGTCTACATTTCTCTTCAAACAGTTCATTTTAAGCATCGGGCCTGAATTCCCAATATCGTAAAACTATAAAACGGGTCAATTAAACTCTGATTTACTCGTGTGTCTCAAAACTTCTTGTAAAGATCGTAAATTCTTATGTGCATAGGGTTCCAACAAACAAACATGAAATATAAAGATACAAAGGTGTGGAATGCATGACAATCAAGTCGTTAATGTGCCCGGTTTAGGATACTTGGCTAATTGACTTACACAATTGGTATTGAACATTTATTGGCAAACCATCTGATTCTACTTTGAATACCAATTTTCAAGTTGTTTTGAACTGAAAGATTTCTAATTTTTGAAAACATTCTTTTACCCAATTGATGCTTAGCATTTTAAATTATTAAATCAAACGTCCTATAACCATACAAAGTACGTCTAAATCAAATCCGCCCTAATCACAATAGTCAGCAGGTCATCTGCAATTAATGATGCCATTTTCGTCTGCAACGATTTTGTATTGTAACTGAATATATGTTCATCGTAAATCGTGAATCCTGATATTTAAATTTAATATTCTTCAACAATTCTTTTTTGCTTCGTTGATTATTTAGCCTTTCTTTGACTTTCTTTAAAATAAAAATTCTTATCATTTACAAATCTGGCATCACTCCCATTGATTCCAATTGAAAAACAAATTCTAAGCTGATTAAAGTAGATTAATATGCCTGCTAGCAGCCAGCAGTTCAGCGGTGTTTTCCTAAGTGTTTTAATAACTAGTAAGCCAACAGTCAATTTAAGCAGAAGTCATTCATGACATCCGTCTCCAAGTTCTAAAAACTTATAGATGCGAAACTATTAATTCATTGAATAAGTCGCAAGTATGCAGGTCGCTTCTAATTAACCTGCTTCACTCCATGTCTTTACGAATTGTCGTGAGTCAAGAGTGAGACTCGATAGTTGTTAATTTCTTCTTAGTTTGTGAGGACGAGAAATAATATAATCATTATTATTATTATTGCGACAAGATCGAGTAATAATGAGTTCGTTTTTTTGTCATTTGATTACAGTCGTAAAGAAGCTGGTGAACTTTTTTAAGCGTCTTAAGACAATCAATTGAATCCAATTCAGTAATAGTGAGTAGTTGATATGTCTTCTTACCGAACTATCCTGTTTTTCAGGTTTTGCTCCATTCTGCAACAAAATTTTGACGATATTAAGGTGGCCAGCGGCGGATGCCAACTGAGTGGAAGTACATCCAGCCTAGAATTTATGTAAAATAATAATAAAGCAATTGTAATCGGCATGAAACATTGTCCATTGTTGTTGGATCGTTGATTAGACCCAACATGCAAAACAGCATAATTTAATCCCAACAAAACACTGCTAAATTAATCCTCAAGATTGTTTAGTCTTCAAACTTCTAATAGAAAATCGACAGGCCACACACAAGAAACTAAAATCTAAACCATAGTTGTACATATCGCTTACAACACGCAACATAATTTTTTCTCGAAAAAATCCCAAATTGATTTTTAATGATATATGATACACCAAATTTAGCCAGGTAGAACAAGCATGCAATTTCAGCCAAAAGTAGATGATAAATTGTAAACTCATTAAAGTTTGAAAAAATGTTTTTTAAAAGGAATTTAGCCAAACATGAAACACGATATGATAAAAAAACGGATTTCCATGCATGTAATCTAAACTGGGAAATACTTCCGACATTTTCTCCCTTATCTTTAAAACATGGTTTAGATTTTAGTTTTATGATTTGAGATTGTAGTTTTAGATTTTTTTATTGTCGTAAATAGTAAATCACAAATGCGTACAAACGAGACTATATGGTTGTAAAAAAAATTTCCCCATTTTATGTTATACAGAATTCATATACAATCCTCAAACAACAAAAAGATATAGATGTAGATTTAAGATAAAACTGTCTCAATTCACACGATATGATTTACTTTCACAATTCACAATGAGTTTATAATCAAGTCAAAAATTGTCTTGAAAATTCCAATTAGACTCAAACTGCTACTTAAATTTTTCTCAAATTTTTTCAAAAAGCAAACTTTAAATTATCGAAAATCCACAACTTACAAAATCCTCGAGTTCGACATTAACTCCCTCGGAAAGTAAACGGGTGACAGCTTCTTCATCCCCAATTAAGGAGGAAGTTAGTAAAGGTGGACGAACCGGAACCTTAATTAATCAACATCAATAATTCAAGAGTCAGTGTGGGTTTATAAATTCCTCGCTTAATTGCTATATTATAAGTTCACACATAATAATAAAACCATATAATGCTGAGGGTAACTGTGAACTCCTTTTAGAACATAAAATAGTATAATGACTCTTTCAAGAATACCTGTACTTAATTTCCCTAAATGGCCTTTAATGGTTTAATGGTTAAAAATGCTAAAATATCTACACACAATGTTTAAATGAGGCCACATACAACGCTAATAGGCAGAATTATATTATGCTTCTGTTTATTCTATTCTTTACATTATACATTATGGCAGTTTGTAATAAAAAAAATAAAAATCCAAATACCTGTTGAATTTGATTCAAGGAGGACTCAGTTTCCTCCATAATCCCTTTCAGTTTCAATTTGTCCTTAAGGGTTTTAAAACTTGGCAAATCAATATTCACTTTTTATTTATTTAATATGCAAAAACAAGAAGAACACAGATAACTTTGCACTAATATATCAATATCACTACCACCACCACCACAACTAAGATCACCCATTGATTACAAGTTTAGTAGAATATTGGATTAAAACTTTCACAACTTGAAATAATAATAATTTAGCTCGAGAGATAAGTTACTTATTCAGAGTTGCATCGCCTAAAACTAAATAAACTCTATAAAGTTTTTTCTTTAGAGGTGTACGATGAGAATGAGTGGATGTAATTCCATATATATTTAGTCGAAGGTAGTACTACAAATACATGGTTACATAGAACAGGTAGACTGAGGTGTAGGATACCTTTATACACTGATGTGGTTTCCCTTGGGGCACATTTTTTTCCAATTAGAATTTTACCTGCCTTGTAGCAGTAGACGATCATCATCATCATCATCAGAAGGCTTACCTGTAGTGTTACCTGCAGATTTCATTATAGCTTGGCATTATGCACTAAGTAGGTGTAAGATAGGATAAGGTACTGTGTGGATTCTAACTGTTGGCCTTTTTGGCTGGTATAGAAATAATATTGTTGTTCAGCGGTGTGTAATCTAGATACAGTCAACAGTTTGTCTGTGTGTTGAAATTTAGTTTAGCCAACCTCTCTTTGATACCAGCCAGCGATCCAAAATCCAATACCACAATCCAATGATCATTCTATGAAGCCTCTATATCCTATTGTATGATTTCTTAGCCAGCTTGTTGTAAAATTGTAAATAGCCATATTGTTGTATGTATATTGTAGACCTTGTTGATGTAACAAAAAATGGGTGGATTGTGTGGATCGTAGTAGTAGATTGGAGGTAGCTGTAAAAAATGAACTCGGTAAATTGAACAGCTATATAGCTAAAACATTGTAATAAAATCTAAAAGCTATCGCTGTGTGACTCGTATTTTTTTATTTGTATTTGTATAAAGTAAAGCAAGCAGGACGTACTTTTTGATCGATTGAACGTGTATAGTGTAAAATTTAACATTGAAAAAATGCAGACTCTGCTAGAATCTAGAATTTTAGAATAATAATACCTGGCTTCTCTCAAATGTAAATGATCCGCAATTGTTGTTGGCATTGTTGAATTGTTGGCAATGCCAAGATCGCACGGAGGCACTTCATGGTTAATTTAAGAGATTTTTTAATACATGTCCATTAATTGCATTCATAGAACAACCGCATCTTCCAATCTTCCTCATCTGCATGCGTGAAAAGTATGAAATGCTACCACTTGTAAAATGAGGTGAGTTTATGTTGATGGCTCTTGATGGTGGACGGCTTAGAAGCTTTTAAAAATATAAGGACTTTTATGACACGATAATTTAGTTTCGGCAAGTAGTAATAACATTTCATATTGGAATGAATCATTATTACTATTATTATTTGTAAAACAGGGCGGATGATAACGATGCCAAAAAGTTTCGAGTTCCAATTAACCCAGTATTTTTATGACCACAAAATTGATATAACGAATTTGCAAGTTCGAAGCTTGGGATTTCAGTATGATTTTTGTTGGTGCTATTAAAATTTTAAGGATTTACAAATATCATTCGATTTTCGATTACAGCGTTTACTTTTATTTTCGGCCATTAGCTCTTTTACAATTCTTTTGTAGTGGATGTTGATGTGACTAATTGACAAATTGCTTCTGTACAATAACACATGCCTTCTTCATCTTGATACAAGTTACAACACAGAAAACTCAGAAAAGTACAATAACAGTCGACTATATAGATTACAAACTACTACTAAATACTTACAGTCTAAACCCTCAATGTTCACTATTTCTTGTTGTTTTATACAAATTGTAGATTTCAATTTGTATCAAGTCTTCTAATTGTCTATTGTATATACGAACCTACAAATAGATCTGTTGTATAACTTCTTCTAAACCCAGTCTAATCAATCTTCAAAGTCTACAAACTTTTGTGGAATTTTCCTATATTTCTAGTTGCAAATGCAATAAATAAAACCTAATTGTCTTGTAAATATATATCGCGACATAATCGTTTATTATAGATCCTACTTCAAATTGAAGAAAAATTCAATCTGCATGGATTCTCACAATCTTACGCCGTTCAAATTATAACCAAGTCTGAATATTTAAAGCTCCTATATTCACAGTGTTTTGTTTGCCAATAGAGCCTTTAAATAATTAAATTACAGGTAACTGCGACACTAAAATCGTAATCTATCGTACGTATCGTTGATAAAAACATGGAACTGGGGAACGAATATTAAAACATCTAAAATTATTTACAACAAACATACCAAGTTTGCTTTTTTGAGACAAAACGTACGCAGTGATCATGGTGCGTTCAGAAAGTCCAGATCCAATAATCACATTACACACTCTACAATAATGTATTTCTACGAAAACTAAATAATTACAATCTAATATCTAACAAATGTACAATTGATTGAAATAATTAAAATTAATTAATCACATTAAAATCAGTTACAAACATATAAATAAACGACGATTACAAAATCGTAACTTGTAGTGCAACCAGGATCGTTTAGCTTTATAGTATTGCACTGACAGCACGCAAACCAACGTATATTGTTTATATAAGTTGGTTAAATTAAATTGTTGAAATGACCCACAGCGTCTGTTCGACTTGGATATTAATATTAATTGTAATGATAAGCTGCATCTATAGGTCGATGTGTTATTATTATTAGTACATATGTAATTGAGTTAAATAACACAGACAGGTTAATCTTAATTAAAATAGAGATAACACAGTTTCTAAACATTAAACTTGACGACAGTTTGACAGTTCGGTCAGTTGACCATTTAGCTAGGATGCCTAAATACCCAAACTGATTGGAACAAGGACTAGTTGCAGAGTCATTTATAAATTCGAATTGTCTTATTGCTACACATTCTTCATCTAGGTACCATTAATCATGTTATTATAATTTTAAAGTTTTAAAATATTGTACGTTAGTACAGTAGTTTCTTTCTGCTCATCCATCAGCTTGATTGAATTAATCCACGTATGCATTGGTAATTCGTACAAGCATATTATAAGATAATGACAAATCACAAACACTTATAGATAAATATATTCTCGTTTTAGTTTAAATGTTTAAGGTTTAAAACACGATACAATGCCAAAGAGACAAACGATTAAATGCGACATCGACATAAACAGGATTCAATAATAAATAATAAAAACCGAGTGATATCATCGAAAACGAGAGTGTGAGTTAGAGTTGATTGTAAAATTAAATTGTGACAATTAAGTTATTCAGCACGGGTCAATCATCATGATAGTGTGATTGATTTGAATTACTAGTATTACTATTATTATTAGCAATTGGATATGACGTTTGGGATCGGTTGGAGTTGGCATTATTTGTATTCGGAGCAGCCAGAGTTATAATTGTGGCTGTTGTAGTCACTGTTGTGGCACTCTCTGTATCACTCTCTTGGAATACTATAAAATAAACACAAAATAACAAAACAAACAAATTGTGAGTAACAAAAACAAAAACAAAATAAGGTGCAAAAAAATGTTTCAAAATACTTAATGAATAATATAAACCGCTACCAAAAAGCAAAACATGAATTGTTATTAAAATATATTATTAATGAAGATTCATAGTCATAGTCTGGTAAATTACATATTTTAAGCCAGGAGGATTACCATTACCAATTTGTTTTAAATTCTAAAGCCCAGAATAAGCAATAATATCTAATTTCTGGCTCCAGATATGTCTAATAACCCTTTATAGGTAAGTAGATAATTATAAACGTTCTTTAAGGCTCGCCTTGTTCTTTAGCTTTGTTCATTTCAATTCTTATCTCAGGACTAGATCTGTGTCGCCCATATACGGACATGGACGTTAGAAAATATTTTAGCAAATAAACTAGGTTATTATCTTTCGTGTTCGTAAACTGTAATTCGGTTAGTTTGCTAAAAGATAAATCAGCAGCATTAAATAGTTAGTAGGAGTTGACAAGACGATTAGAGAAGAGTCTGCCTATACACTTCTTTCACCAATTTACTTTATTTTTTTTAATCTATAGATTTAGTGGTGTGGGAAAATGATGTTTATTTATTTGTTGATTTAGGTTTAGGCGCAAAGCATAGGCTCACATTCGGGTGTAGAAGATTGTGACCGATCACGGTTCTCAGTTCTTGTATGGATGTTAATAGTCATTGGAAGATCTGTGGGGGGCTTACATTTGTCAAGAGATATAATTGAGTTTGAAGTCATCTTGTTCTCTTCGATCGCAGGATTTTCCGATGCCTCGGACTCCTCACGCTTCTCCTTCTTTCTTAATTGGTACAAGTCGTATAAAAAGAGAGCTAGTGCTAAAAGCTTAAGTCCCGATAGCATCCCCACGTATCTGAAATCGAATCCATATCATATTAGAACATCTTATGAATACAAATCCAAAGTCTCATTTGTACAAAGTCTCATACTTGTATCGGAAGTCTTGTACGTCGTACAACAAACACCGCCCACTGACTGCTGGGAGTAACGTAGAGCACCGCTTGATACTCCATAAGAGACAGGCAGAGTCAATCACATTTCCAAATACAATAGGACTTGGAATATAACCCAACAGTCTAAAAATTACAAATTGCATTCCCAGTGCAAACGATCGTTCCTCGGGAGAGACAGATCTAGATATTTTTATATTTAAAAAAAAAACTTTAATCATCTTACTTCATTTTTTCATAAAAAGAAATAATCTCTTCAATTTTTCATACCTGAGGACGATCATTAAAAGAGGCATTTGAGTTATAGCCACGGTTGCCGTCATAAAGAACAAGACAATCATGAACGGTAGCAATGTATTACAGGGTTTGTCTGGACAAGCCCCTGGAAGGACGCTCGAACCTCCAGCACCTTCATAAAATAAAATCCCTCGTAATATTTCACTCGTGGAGAAAAGCTTGATGGAATACCAAGGATTTATGAAGGTACTTACAGGAGCATTGTGTCAAGTTTACAGAGCATCCGGCATGACAGGGACTGAAATACGTAACCCCTTCGTGACACACATACTGAGCATTCAAGGATGAGTCACAAGCACACTCAGAATTGCATGTGTTGGTAAGATTTAAGTCTAGAGACCTAAAGTGTCCACAAATATTCAAAACGGGTTATTATTTTTTGGAATTTAAGAGATGCTTAAAAAGTTGTTTTGAATGTGAATATTAAATTACGCAGATAAGGGAGTCCCAGGGTAGGGAACTGTTGCCCCAGCTAAATTAGGATTTGAGCAGCCCAGGAAGAAGAATAAAACATATCCGGTGAGACAGATGATATTCGTTATCACGACAAATTTACAAGCACCCGAAGGCTTCATCTGCATTTTCTTCATTAAATACCCTCCGAAAAATATTCCGAGGCAAGCTCCTGTAAAATAAACAAAAACAAAATTTCACACATTGCAAAAACAAAGAGACTTGAGAAAAATCCTTTAAATACCGTAAAAAGAATTCAAAGCACGTATCTTGAGGTTAGATTAACGTGCTTTGAATTCTTTTGTTAACTGGAGACTTTTTGTTTAAACTTTCTTGCCGATATTCTCCATAAATGAATTTTCAAGACATTTTACTCAATAGCTGAGACTGGTTCAACCGATTAGTTTTGTTTCTTTCTGATTTGATGAATAATGAAAATTAATTAAATGATGTGCAACGTAACGAAACTTTACCTGGGATTGCAACTCCACCGGTGAATAAAGATGCTTCTGATTTACCTATTAGGGTTTAATTTACATTACTTTTATGTTATTTTTTATATTATATGTTTAGTTCACATACCTAGGGAAAACTGTGTTTCCAAATACTTTGGTAAAAAGACTACAAATCCCGAGACAATGTTCAATTCCATACATCCGCCAAGGCAAGTCAAAACATACGTTGGATTCCTAAAAAAGCCATCCAGAAAACATTTCATTTGCATTAATTACCATCTCATCTCTCAACTCTCAACCATTTTTTTTGTTCAAGAATCCAAACTCTTCGTACGTGATTAGACGCCAAATGGAGCGTGGAATGTCTTTAATCGACTGGCCATAAGCCCCGGAATCTAAAGCCTCTTGCTTCGAGTCGGTTATAGATGAATCTTCTAATGCTGGCTCTTCCTCAACTTTGCTCGAAGCAACTATTCTTGGAAATGTCAAAAATGGTAAAGCTGCTACGAAAAGCAATCCTCCAGCGATCAAAAAGCCTCCCCACCATAGTCCAATGAATTGAGCATCTGTAAATAAAAAATATACAAAACTGATGAAAGAGAAATGTAGCAAAATTAAAAAATCATTTTACAAATTCATTTTTATGTTTTCTCTTTCTACAAATATATGATTTATCTTGAGAGATAGAAAAATATAAATGCAATACGAATGGAAACATCTAGTTGGTCAAAGAAATATATATAAAGAAACCAACCTGGATTGACTAAATGGGAATCCGAAGATGGAATAGATAGAAGCCAGGCTCCGATGAGGAAACCCAAGACTGGACCGAAAGCTGCTGTGGCGTAGACGATTCCTATAGATTCGGATGCAAAGCAAAAAAAACGGGATTTGCAGACAAATGGATTTATTATAGTTTCAGTAAAGCCTTTCACATGACTCATATGCTTCTTGTACAAAGTTACAGGCCATGTTAATAATCTTTCGATTATTTTCTCCGGAGTGAAATGTATGAAACTACCCAAAAGGGTTTCTTTTTTTTTGGCTTTTACTGTCATTCGAAGGTTTTAAATTTGTTTTATATACCTATATAGACGGAGGAGGATTCGGCTGGAACATGATCATCTACGTAAGTAATGCCCAAGGTGAAAAGAGGAGATCCACCACATCCTAGAAGAAGCTGAGCTAACATGAAAAGAATTAGAGGATGACCATAACTCTCTTGTTTAGCTTTTGTCGTCTTTGTTCCATCTTCTTCGATAACCTCAACAGAACATCCCACGGACATCATCTCCTGCCTGACAGCTGGAAACTTCTCTCCATCTTTCATAATAAAAATAATACCAAAAATAGAAATCTTGTACAGAGAAGAATAGTCCATTATCTCAAAACCCATTAAAACTCTGTCTTTTATTTGAGAGATGACAAAGTTCGTTGCAGAAGATTACATGTTTTCTCTTACCACTACCACTTTGAAGTGCCTCAAGGTCCAGATTAAGTCTGTTGTTAGCCCCTGAGATGAATCGAGATGACTGGGGGTAGGCAGAATGGCAGACGGAATTTCGTCCAGCTCGTCGAGGAAGAGGCTTTGATGGATCTGCTCCTGTTTGTCGTAAGCTTGAAATAGTATCATTCAACCCTCCCCTTGAGACGTTATAGGTCGTGTAGTTGTCCTCTTCGTTGTAATCGGTATAGGAATCATTCTGGAGCTGGTTCAGTCTATCGTCAATGGTGTAGTGATGATTCAGTGAATCATGTCCACTTTGCAGGTGACTTCCGCCTTGGTTATCCCGACTTAGAAAATGAGGCAGTGTGAAAACAACACAGCCTATCACCATGACCATCACTCCTGAGGGACAAATTCAAATAAATTTATTCCATGAGATCAGATGGATTTCCAGGACAAAGAAAACTCATCACAACTTCCACTCATCCTGAAACAGATCCTTATTATAGCATTATAACCCCTAGATTCAAGATTTCTGACTCATTCAGAACTTTCATATATAGATTCATGTATAGAACATTGCAATCTAATCAGTAAATACATTTAGAGTGAAGTAGTTAGTGAGCCAAAATTGTTCTAGCGAATTATTTCCTGCTGAAATTGCTTTTCGTTTAATACTAAAACTTTTATGTATTATTCTTCCAATCCAATGGATTTGATCAATTAAGGAGAAGCTTGATGGTACTTAACCATAAAGTGCAATTGGACACAATTACTTTTGCAAAATTGACGACAAACCCATCAGTTGGCTCCCTGCAGTGCTCATAGCTTCAGTTGACGTAAATTCTGCTAATTAGGCCAACTATGTAACGACCAGGGACTACATATAACACCATGGCTTGATGAGTTTAGTTTATTATTGACCCAAAAATAATTGCAATCTATTTCTTATTCAAAATGTTCATATTTTACTTTCCCACAGGGTACCATTCAAATCTAATAATTCCTTGTGCTAATATTATTTTATATCCTTCATCCTTATATGTCAAATCATTGGTTTGGAATTACTAGCAATTGGAATCTGGAAGGTTATTTGAATAGCTGAAAGCAGATCCTATAGCTTGTTCGCGATTTTAATTGCTGACATTATGACAACATACGGTTAACGGTTGTAATATTTATGAAGTCTACTTTCTCATCTAATGATTCCCAGTTTAACAAAGCAATTCATTCATATCCAGATGGAATAATAGCTAATGGCATTCGATTAATAACGACGTAGAAAATTGGATTCTCAACAATATGTATTTCCTCAGAATGAATATGCATTATAGAAGAACAGATTTGAGTTTTTGAGAGAAAGTTTAATAATAACATATTTAGAGAGTGACACATGGATTGACTTGTTTGAAAGATTTGTTGGAAAATTCTAAGTCTGTTGGCAGTTGTCAGATATTGCAAAAAGTTATGAAGTATTCTCACTCTACTATAGATATGAAACGGATTGAAACGATGAAAGAGCATATTGGGTACAATTCGATATTCTAGAGGCATGTCATGAACACAAATAATATGTTTCATCTCACAACCCAACAATTCGACATCCTTCCTGTTCAACGTTTACAATCTTCACTATTTCACTTTCCGTTTCTTTCTAATCTTAAGGGTTTGAACAGTCGGTGAGTTGGTCGACATGAATTCTCGACACATCCTTTGTGAAAAGAACAAACACGTCTACGTCATCAACCACAAACAGACGGTAAATAGAGGCAGTAGTACATACTTGTACTCGTCGTGAGTACTTTGTTAGCATTCAAACTTTGTCGTACATAATGCTGGTTAAGCCATGGCACAAGGATAACTCTATTTCATCTCGAATCCTATTGAGAAATGTGTAAATATAATATATCACCGCTATTTCCAATTCACAGTCTAAGCTATACTAATATTCAACAACGGAACATATCCCAAAATTGCAAAAGCCTTGACAGCATTTACATACATTATTCAAATCACCTCCACCTGAATGATAAATATTGGCTGATTTTCTCCAACTTTCATGTAAACGTGGAATCGTTTCAAGGGCAATGTTATTATGCCAATAGTTTTGCAAAAAGGGTTGAATGTGTTAGGCCACAAACTACCGACATATTTCATCTTAGAACTTTAGTTGAGTTGAGAGTGAACGTGCCAAGTGCCAAAGGAAAGGAATTTAACTACGCTCGATGCATTCAATCTAAATGTAATATTATTTGTTATACCCCTTAGAGCCACAATATGGGATTCAAATACCTTTAGACTTCAGAGAAAAGTTTGAAATAAACTAAAAATATGCCAAAAAAGTAGATGAGTTTGCTGTAACTGACTTACCCGTTGCAATCCACCTTGGGATGTGTCTCTTGGCACCCAAATAGCTGACAAAAAGAACTGTGACGACGTTTCCCATTTCATAGCTGGAACTAAAAGGAAAAATAGAATGGATACAATTAAATTAAGGTCACATTTCATTTTACTTCGGATAGTATGCACTTACGCTACAAGACCGGAGAAACGGGACGGGATCTCAAACCTTGTCTCAATTGTTGTGATGACAGAGTTGACATAACCGGAAGCAACGGCTTGCTGTAGAGTTACGAGAACGGCTAGTATACCAACAAAGAATTGGATATTTGCAAGTCCCTGGGCACATTTAGGGAATCTGCAGGGTCCGATTCCACATTCCATAGAATCCAAGCTAATTTCTTTCTTGAATGCTGCATCTTTTTTGAAGTCGCCTTGTGACCCTGGAGTCAATTTAATAGTTCCTTTGGCATCGATTACTCCATCGGGAGAGGATGGTCTGGATTCTATGAAAAAAATAGTTTCAAAATATATGTAATTTAATAGTTAATACACTTGAGACAGCAGACTCCATACGTATAAAAATATCCACACAATAATAATAGCCTGTACCATTCTGGTCCAATGGGTTCTAAACTTATAATACTCTAATAAATTATTTACCCCGGAATGAGTCTATTTAAACTGAAGGAATTGGAAGAAGAGGAGACTTCATTTAACCATATTTTTTCAGCCTAAAGAGCATAAACGATTATCCTTACATTCCTAACAAGCCATTAAATGTGATCTACAGTGATAGATGATATTGATCGAACTTCCATTCAGCAGAAACTCGATTGAGCCCATTTGGGGCTGTCTAACTCCAGACAGACCATGCCACCACGGGCCGGAAGAAAATGCATTGTTATTGCTTATCGAATTTACTGCATAAGAAACACGAGAATAGTTCCTGGTTTTGAAATGATAGTGGTAACTATTATCCATATACTCAAGTATCCAGTAATGGCATGGCATCCCGTTGGCTCTCTGCCAATCTTCAGAGAAAACACTAAAAATTTAGGTATCTAATATTTCTACTCTCTATCTCTTTTTTTCAAAGTCAAGTACCATAACTCTTGTTCATTTGGTTTGAAAAAACCTGCATATGAAGGTTAGGAAATGTAGAAAATATAATTATGTATATACCTCTTTTCAATTCAATTTTTCTCAGAAATTTTGTGACACGGACCATATTCTATTCAGTCGGGAAACCAATGAAGTTGACTAACAAAACCGATGACTGATAAGCCACACCCAGTCTGTTAAAACTTGCATCGACCTAATTAGGTCAGATTTGGGTAATTCTTATGGAAGAAGGAAAGTGGAAAGCTACCTGAAGCTTAAAATTTACTTTTTTGTTTACTTTGCATTGATGCTTCGTTTCCATGAAACAGACAAATTATTATTTTATGTACATCAGAATTAGGCGTAAGATGATTAGGGAATGGGGAAAGTTTTTGCATATAATAGTCGATACATAAAGAGTCGTGGCTTTCTGCATATTGCAGTAGGTAGACGGTAAAAAAAGTAATTTCAATAAATAGGCCATTTGGATGAACGTCCTTCCCTTATGGAAATTAAATTACGGTAAAATTCAGAGTTTGACAAGGCTCTCTCTCTCTCTTTCGCCCAGCTTAATGGGTAATTGACTGCAGATTTGACTTTGACAAGTAAAGTGGCAGGTCTGTGAAAGTAATGTTGATAGTGATATGTAGCTAGAACAGAAGAGAAAATTTACCTTCGGGTGACAAACTCCGAATTGGAGGGACGGCAATAAAATGTGAGCCGTGAGGATTGACGGTATCCAGATCTCGGAGTGAAGACCAAGCCACAGCTCCCATACCGACCATCGGCAAACATCCGGATAGGGCTCGTCTGTGTCCCTTTCGCAGTGCGGAATTTCCATGCGATACCAGAACCCTGTTAATAATAAATTAAACATATAATCAGTTTAAGTACACTGCAAACGTCTGCAGAAACAAGACGTGCATCAGTCATCAACTTTTAACAGTAAGATGAAAGCCTTCCTCAACAATACGGTTCATTATAGTATGTGTTTAGATATTTTTCTCATACACTTTTGTACAGAAACGCAAACAGAATTACAAATGGGCATCTATTCCGTCGAGGTTTCTTGTATTCTTTTTACAGAAACATTAAAGCATCTCTGGAACTATCTTGTTTCCAAACAACTTTGTTTAGATTGGATTGGGCACTTACCCATGATGAGTGTTTGGATGAGAAGGTCGAGCTTCTAATTGGGAGTGATGGATTCCAGAAGTAGGTGGACTAACTACACCGCCATAAGAGTGTCCTCTTTTATGACCCCTATGCCCTTTGTAATGAGATGGAGGTGGTTGATGAGCTATGGCATGGACAGCTGATGTTACGCCGCCACTTATCCCTCCTGCTACGGTACATATAGAACTGGGTTGACCCTCTCCTTGAACTTGACCCTGTGACTGACCTCCCCCATCTTGAGATTGGCTGTGTCCTAAGGCAGCATTGTAGCGCGAGATCGTCTGACCGAGACGAGATGACATCTAAATAAAATATAAATAGAACAACTATTAACTTTTATTTTACGATCAATTCATTCACATATATTTATTGAGCAAGATTCATGAACATAAACATACAATCATTCAATCAGATCATTAATTTTTATCAGAGCCATATTATTCTTACATCTTAAATATACTGATGTCTGAGATCACAATTTGGATGCAATTTGTTTTTTGGCCTAGGTCCATGCAAAATTCGTCGTAAAGATAGTTTTGAAAACGGTTGTCCCTTTGATTATGAACAGCTAATGAAGGAACATCTCCTTGGCAAATTTAGGAATTCCAGCCCAACCTCCTTCAAAGCATTCATTCAAGTTAATGCCAAATACTCCCAGTTGTTACGATTCAATGTCTTAGTCCACCTGGAATGTATAAATAAAATGGGGTTATGGATCATCAACTTGTGTCCTCGGTTGTTGGAGTCTTAGAGTCGGTATTCGGATCTAATCAATCACGGAGCCCTTATATACTTGTGTCGTGTATACTACTTTCTTTTGGCTATACGGGAATGTGAGACCTAAGACCTTAAGCTACCGACGGGCTTAACTTTGTAATAACCATGAGAGTTAAGGATCCAGTCATTGCCTGGAATAATCCAGAAAATCCATGAAGCGAAGCATTTACTTAAAATACAATCCCTTTCCTCGTGTTATTAATGTAGCTAATATAACAACACTCCAACAAGCAGCTGCAAATTAAGCTTGTCAAACATTTCCATCTTCTATCCATCCATTCTCCAAAAGATACAAAGCAAGCATTTGTTGGTCGGTGATGATACGCCGTGGCCAGCAAGTCAATTTAGGATATTTATTGAATGAATGAAGATGAACCAAAAAAATAGTGTTTGTGTGTGCCAATAAAAACATATCACTTTAAAAGATAAGAAAATAACTTCATATTCCATCCGTCTCTTCGTATTCCAAGAGATAAGGTAGCATTTTAAACTTCGCATTTAAAGCTTTAAACTGATAGTCTGGGATTCTTTTAAATTAGCCATGTTTATTTTTTGTAAACTAACTCCAGTTTGTTTTGATTGTTTATTATTAAAAATACCTACCTCATTGAATTGCGTTCAAAGGAAAACTTTATACATTTTGACTCTTAAGGTGTTTATAAACTTTTAAATACTTTCAGTTTTCATTCGATTAAACTTTAAAACATTTAAGCTAAAAACCCATCTGTGTGTACTGTCAATATTATCAAATATTGTATGCAGCTTATCATTTCTTCTTTGATTAAATAAAATGTCAACGTGGTGCAAACACAGGCAAAAAACTCACGTGGCTTATATTATAGCTGTTTAAGCAGAATTAACAATCACATTTCTTAAATACGCCTTCTAAGCAGCTTCGTTCGTTCTGAATCATTGAGGTCACGAATTATCTGCTGGAAAGTTTATGGCTTCTCATAATATGCATTTATTTGTTAGATAGAGGCTAGATAGAAAAGAGGGCTCCATTTCGTCTAGCGATGCAGTAACCGGACATGGATGAAATATTTACAATTTATAAAGGGATTCAGCATTTAAGACTATTGTATCATATTAAGCATATTAGAAGTACGTGTAATTTCGGAGATTACATGGACTAATGGGAGTCATGCATGTTACAGAATTAATTAAGCTGTCACATTTATATTTCAGCGTTCAAGGTTTGGAAGGGGTTTAAAATTCACTACCTCCGAGAGAGCAAAAGCAGTACATAAATACAATCGGATGCTTTTTCTTGTGTGTCAAGATTGGAGACAATGTGACCAGCCAAATATTCTGTTATCTGTATACAATTCCAAAGAGCTGCATTTTAAAATATAATCTTAAGATACTTGAGAAGACGTACAAAACCTCTTAGTTTTGGTAAGCCACCAGATTAAACTTGACTCTTGCATACAAATAGTACACAGCAGCTAAGAAAAGCAAGACAAGGTTAGACAGCTAGTCAAAGCGTTCGTGTTCAGAAATTCAAGACACGGAAGGAAACACTTTCAAGTCTAAAGAAAGCCAACTCTCAACTGCACTGCACCAGACAAGCTCAGAATGAAATTAGTCCGTCATCAGTCTCATCAAAGAGATTTATATTTCATGACACAAGTTTCAAAAGCCTTGATTCATCGTTACGAGTTTCTAAAAATTAAAAATAATTTCATATTTAATTCCAAGTTTCTGCAAACTACTTTGCAACCAAAAAGAACCGTGAATCCAACATCAAATTTGTAAAAAGAATTTTCAGAGAAAGCATATAATTCAGCGTATTTTTCACTTCACGATAATGCCCACCAGGTAAATACATTAAGCTCTTGAATGCTAATGGAAAAAGGTACAAGGGCATGATATACGTGATCAATTGAAAAAAAATCCCTAATGGACTTTATAAGTGTTGTGTTTTGATATTAGAGAAACGGAACTATGGACGAAATTAGATTGAAGGATTCCGAGAATTATATTTCAGTTCATAACTGGGGCCAAATAACAGTTCAGCTGAGTTATCCAAGTAATGAAATAACTTATTTCAAATAAGTTTTGGATTTCATCTCCGAATTCAAAAGATGTTCCAGTTGTTAATACGAAACCAATTAGATGATACATATATGAAACAAAAGAAACGAGGAGAAAATAATCCAAAGAAGATAAACGACCAGACTCGGATAAAAGGCTATTGAACTTATCTTTATATCAAACATCAAAGAAATATTATATGAAGAATTTCAACTAACACACCAGACGAACAAATCCAACTTTGAAATACTATTCTATGATACTACGATAATAATCTGGGCAGACACAGACATATCAACATATTAAAATAAGTGCTTGACACATCGTACCATTCCTAATTATAAACAATCTATGCACGGATGACTCTAGTTTAGCTTCCTGAGGTTAATGGTCAAGTTCATCATTCCAATTATTATTCTGGGAATTGGCAAGTTAGTTAGAAGCTAATGTTCTTCTCTTTGCCAAGTTTAAATACAAATTCATTCGAACCACTTCAACTTTGTTCAATTAATGAATAATTTGACTGCTGGTAATTTAATTGTGGTTTTGACTGTAATAGTGAGTTTAAACTCCCGAATTCTTCAAGTAAATAAATGGGTTTCTGTCATTATTTTGTATTTTTGTTGAATAAATTAAACAAATTCCATAAAAGGATTGTACAAGAGTCACAGTAAATATTGAGGAAAGTGACTCATTTAACGCTTTAACAGACGTTAAAAGGACATGCATCAATGCATATAGAAAGAAGACAAATAATGCAATGATTTGAACACTTGAAGGTCAGACGGGCAAAAGAAAAGAAATCCTAAATACCTAGTTTCACCTCTGCATTTCAATTTAGTATGCGTGTATATTAAATGAATATGTACCTCTAAAATATTGGCTACAGACAGAATTTACCACTTGAACAAAAAGACGAAATTAGGTTTTCGGTAAACCGCCTACGCCAAAGTTACGGTACAATCGTAGAAGAAAGATGTTGTAAATGGTATATAATTCGTTCGCCATTCTAGAATTCAACAACCTTCAAGTTGTTTGAGTATCTCATCTCGTTATTTGTTAAAGAAAGCTTGTCTAACTGAAATTCAACTCGTTCCTTGTATCCGCAGTCTGTCTCGTTCTTTTCTAAGAGGACCAACTATCTTATAATTTAATTTAATTAAATTGTATGGTAGTATTTACGCTACCATTCACCCCATCGATCTCTCCAAGTCTCAAAATCTCAAACTCATAATAGATATCAGACCTCAAACTTCAAACTTCAAAAATTTTTTCTATCTTCATATATCTTCTACTTCATAATGAAATATGATTGAATACATCCACTTAAGACATTTATTTTTTGGAAGAAGAATGACGTCTTTGTATTTTATTCCAGAAGAAGAAGACTGAAAATTTATAAAATTGAAGAATACACAAAACAAACTCATGTAGAAGCTCTAGATTTTTCTCTCTAGAAATTCTGCCTCGTTAAACTGTATGAAAAGATTTCCCTGATTCCGTTATTTTTCGGCATGCAATACATACATATTTAATATAAATGCTATAAATGCAGTATAAAACATGGCCTATGTATGCTTTAAAGGGCGAGAAGTATAAAATATTATTATTACGTCCTATAGAACTAAAGGATTAAATAAATAAACCGGAGTGGAAGAAAAGTTTTTTTAGCAAATGCAAACAGTTTGCAAATCCTTTCGACATGAGTTTGAGTTTTCAATCTTCTTTGTTAAACTTGAATAACATAACGGTTTGCTGCAAAACCTAAAGCCTTTACTTATATTTTGCTTAGTTATTGAATGTAGTTACTACTTACTCTAGTGTGGATTTTTTTAAATGTATAAACCTCTATAATAATAAAACTTAATGAATACTTTGCTTTACAACCCGTAACAAAGTAAGAGTGTTGAGATTTGAGTTATATGCACTCCTTAATCATAAATTTTGGCAAATGCAAAGGTCTGTTAAAGGTACGAAATAGAATACTACATTATCAAAGAACAAACATTTTATTTTTATTTTTTGAGCTATGCTCTAAATGCAGACAAAAGTGCATCCAAAGTCGAAAGGTTCGTTATTGCACTTTTGAATATAAATAGATGTTAGAACTATGACTTTGTTTATACTTTTAGAAAAATTTAGTCGTTTTAAATTTAATGGCGATAGAGAGTAACCGTTTTGCATTGCTAGTGTTAAGCCTTTTAACGCTTTACTGAGATTTATGTGTTTCTGGTCTTCATTAATCACAATTTGTTTGAAATATATGAATATCTAATCCCGTAGAGGGTATCCCCTGCTGATCGTTTCCACAGGATATTATTATCTAAAATATTATGGATTTTGTAAACAAGGTTGGCATCGATATTGATTGCCAAGGCTCAAAGTCCTAAATACAAACAACTACAGACAGACTGCATGGCTCTGAATAACAAAATATATTTGGAACACCTACATACATAAAAATATAAACAACCAGAAGGACAAAAATATGGAAATTATGCTGTCACGGTAGATGCTTTTTTGAATGGAATATGATAATGCGAATAAATTCCCTACCTGTGGTGTGGTTCCCAGTATTAATGTCTAGTAAGAAAAAATGATAAATTCATTCACCTTTATACCGTAAAGATCTCATTTCTTATTTATACATCCACTCCTCCGTCTTTGGAATATAGAGAACTCATAAATCATAAGGAAAGACCGACAGGCAAACCCTTTCTACTATGTACTGTGCTCTGGAACTGACAAGTAAGTGCTTACTTATTTGGTCCATGCATTTCAAACCAGCTTTACAACTAACTCCATTTTCCGAGCTGGGCAATTTCGTTGAAATGTCGGTAAACAGGGTTATAATTTTTCAAATTATATCCTGAGAAAGAAAGTTTCAGGTAGAGCATCGTACATCATTATATTAGTAGAATTTACGAGAAGCTAAACAAAATCCCTAAAGCATTAAGAGAAGATGGATGAATACGGAGATTGGATTATATTTTGACCTTTTTGCATCACAAGGTTCAAAATCAATGTTCATCCTTCATGCAACATCGGACTGTTCACTGTTGGCAATCTTTGCAGAAAAATTGTGTTAGTCAATAGGAGATTTACAAATTGAGTTAAAGAAGAAGACATATCTTTTCAACTTTATCTGAAGCGAAATGATGATGATGTTGCTGCTTTTGCATAAAAGTCAAGTCAACAAAAAGTCCATTGTGACCTGATTCGGATGGACGCTCTGGCTTTATTATTCAAGATTTATTATGACAAGAGTTAGGTATAACTAATGGAGTTCTTAAACTTTACTACAAAACGAATCTGCATAAACTATACGGTTTGTGAATCTATCTTGAATCTAGTTAGACATCATGCTTGTCTTTTTTTAACGATTCTTAGACATCGACATCGGAAGAAACCAGGAATGATTGCTACTTTGTTATTGTATCATTTGCTGATCTATCAAAATAATATAGACCCTGCGCTTTCAAAGTATATCATATTTTCTACTACCTTATAATATATAGGTAATCTTTAATATCCGTATTATGAATCGATCTCATGTTACAGCATAATATTATGTGTCAACAAAGTCAAATTGATCAAAGCACAATGTAATAATGTTATAAGCCCAAGTCCTGCCAGAGAGAAATTTCAATCTCTTTCAATTTTAAATTCAATAACCTGCTTCTTCTCAAAGGTCTGTACACAGACTTCCCATTTTGAGTTTTGCATAATTTGGCAATATTATATTAAAAATGCCATCTCCTCCCTGATGATATCCATGTCCTTAATCTCCCATGCGAAACTCCGGAGGAGGTGGTTAGATAGACGAGATTTCGCAGAGAGATTTCGGCCTCCTGGAAAGGTCTCTATTCTTTCATGAACATGTGCTACCTGCGTGATTTATGGATAAAACATCAGGGCCATTATCTCGGTCCATGATAAAGAACCCGATTTAAAGCTACGTTTAAAATGCCAGGGTCCTACATAAGATTTTACGGTTTTTTGGATGTTATAGTAGGGTATTGTTTGATGTTTGGGTCAAAATAGAATTCTGAATGTGGGCGTACAGATATATATTTTATGAAACAAAATCGTTATTATCGGGAGATAGAATGGAAAAATAAAATGAAAGCTTGTTTACTTGCACCTAAGTACATCCACATCAATTCCCTGAATCCATTTTGGATACAAAAAAGCCCATCTGAGAAAAAGACTCGTATTAAATAAATGTTTTCCTTTGTGCAATTTAAATCTGAATGCTTGAAGAAAGAAATGAGCTTCCTTCCAAGACTTGCAACTTCCGTGAAGTCCGTGTAATCATCTACTGGAGGTAGTGAACCTCTGGGGATATAGCAAAGTGCATTACCACCCTAACTTTCAAAGTACATTGCATTTATCACCATTCGCAGAGTAACTTGACAGTAAGGAAGATACTGAAAGGTTTATCACGTCTCATTTTTAATGAATCTCTACGTGGTTGCATGGCCCCACGAATTCTCACGATGAAAACATTCAATCTGTATTGTTTATTATTTTTCTTGGTGTCGGTTGTTTTTTTTTGCAAAAAGTATGAACTATGACGAATGTGTGTATTGTTTGCAAGTGAAACGCTACAGAATGTGACTTCTGGGGTGCCAAACATTAGAAATTCCTTGCTACAATTTTCGCACACAACGATTTACTGATGCATAATGGATGCGTGTGTGTGGTTAAGTTCATGGCTTTTTAAATCATGAGAATATTGAACTTGAAAGTTTGAGCAAAAACATAAGAGTATTACACATAATTTGTCATTTGTGAAACCTAATCGCATGTTGACGATTCATGAAATGGCAAAGTGTATTGGACAAATTATGGCTTGACATTAAAAATCGAGCTGGTATCTAATTGCGATATTAATATACAAGTGACATTCCTAGTTGTATGCTGCATGATATTATAACGCCAATCAATTTCCTCCACGTCCAATTCAACATCAAAAAGTCAACAATCTTCACAAAAGCAATGTTTAATATTTGATAACCAATTGCAGGTCATTATCTAGATGAACATAATCCAACCTGATTAGAATGAATTCTGGAAAAGCTTATTTTTTGCCTCTGGGTTTTGTATAGTAATTACACATGATTTGTTTTTGATCACAGAATGTAATAGATGAGAGTAATTACCATATTAAATAAATTGCACCCAGGTTTTGGCAGAGGAAGGATGTTGAGAGTAATATAACATGCAGTATATTTATATTAGCCTTTTGCACTCATAATAAAGCAATCAGATCAATACAAAAATTAACAGTAATAAACCAAAGAACAAAGTTAATGTAAAAATGTGCATCGATTTTTTTTACTATTAGTACAATCCATTTTCATTTGCTAACGTGAACTTGTATAGCATAAGCAAATTTATTTTTATATTTTGACATAAATACGAAAGGTAAGATCAAGATCATTACTATATGTCAGTAAATTGCAATTCGACCTTTGCATCTGCAACCTTCTATTCTGTATGATCAACATAAACCGCTATTTGCTCTAGACTTTATTAAAAACATATGTGTGAATATTTTTACAGTTGTTTTGGTTCGTGTAACAACTAGCAAAACAGACTACAATTAGGCAATTTGTTAATTTTTATTTGGTTTAACCACACGTTATTGAAACTAGATTTAACACGCATTAGAATTCTTACTTGCAGTAAATTATGTATTTCTAGATAGTAATCCATAAATACTAACAATAGGGATTGCTAAATTGATGAAGCCTCGTACCATTTATAATGTGATGAACAAGCGTCAAGAAAATCAATTAGGATTATGTTGGCGATTTCACGATCTTAAAAACTATAATGTACTGTCACTTTTAAGGCGTGAAAGGTCGAGTTTCATTGTTTAACAATTTAACATTCAGTTATATTCACCATTCTCAAACGAACGACTTTAAAAGGATTTTTTTTTCATTTAAACAAATGTATTTTTAAACCAGGAAAAATAGAAAGTCTTGATAAGCATAAAGCAATTGTCATTTTAATGTTAAAAAAAGAAACGACAAAAAGGTCTCCTATAAGAAGTAAATGCAAAAATTAAATTTGCATTATATATTTTTTTAAAAGCTAACATCGACTTCTTGCATTATGAAATTTATGAAATCAAATGAATGCACTTAACCATTTAAATAACCATTTAGATGTTTTAGCAAATATTTTTTTGGATTTTTATGAGGGGAGAAAGTTGAGGAGATTGTGTAACAGCTGACAAATTCATTAAAAGTGCCGTATCACACAGAGCTTTCTAGCTTTCATTCATATTCCTAAATTCATAATATCCGAGACAAATACACGGAAGAAAGTATTTTTTCGGTTATAGTACCACCCCTGGACTTTCTAACTCTCGTTCTAACAATTTATGGTAATGTCTTCGTGACAGTAATTTGCTTTAAATAATGTTCATGAAAATACAACTGTTAATTTCAAATTATGGGATATTTACCTGAACTTTTTATCCTCGAGATCCAACGATCAATATGAAGTTTCCAATTTAAAGCAGTTGTTTATTCCATTAAAACGAAGATGTCAATTAAGATGCAACCGTAAACATATTTTTTTGCATAATCATACATCCAATTTTTTTTGCAATTTTAAGTTTCAACTTTCAAATAGATAGGAAATGACACATGGAGTCACCGAACTTCAAAATTTATCGTTTGCACATTAAAACCCTCTCGGCAATAAATTCTATTTTCGTTTCCACGATCCAGAACTGTTTACACCTTATATTACAAGATACATTTGGTTGCATTTAAGTTACATAAATGTAACCAGAAACGCTTTCAACATTTGGATTCTGTATGGACAGATTCTGTGGTTGAAAATCTGCACTTTAAATTTATTAATTTTTCTCGCTCTCACATAAATGAAAATAGTTCATCCACGATGACGATTATTTTTTTTTACAATCACAATTGCATATTTATGATTTATGCCACCTACACCTACCTCGAATTTACAATTATGGTTTTGTTATAATAAACTCTCTATAGCCACTAGAATAAAAATAGCTGCCAAGGGACAAAGAATCCTTTCTAAAATCTAAATCGAGATAGTAAGTGAGTGAATGTGTAGCAACATATAAATTAAAACTTTTGCAAGTCCAAGTAGTACAACTTGACACTGTACAATGAAATCAAGATTTCGAGACTTGAAGCCTTCAAAAACTCTTAAAATTAAAACAGGGCCAAGCCCAATCACTAATTGTTAAAATAGTTGTGAACAATGTGAATTATTCTGTGGTAAAAATATCTTTGAATAAATCACAAGGTGATGATTGATGGGTGATAAGTATCTTTAGTTTAAGAAATTACAATGACAATAAATCACAATCCATGAAACCGAGTTTGGTTTGGGTTTTGACGTGACTGGAACAAACGTGTTAATTACTTTAAAGTCTTTACAATCAGAGTCAATTATCGATAGGTTCCAATATGGGCATATAGGTGATAACTGGTTATCAAGTTTTTTTTTAAAATTCGGGAACAAGGAAGTTTATATGCTTTCCTTGTATGGAGTATGGTAACAACACGGGTGATACTATAGAGAAGTGAACCCAGAAGAACCAGATTGGTTTCAGGTCTTTCTGCCTGGGTCTATGTCTTTGTACTGAAGCACGAGAGCATGTCTGCCATGGGATAAAGCAGTATTATTACAATGTCAGATCATCTTTTTCGCCTTCTCTTCTATATACGAATTTCGAGAATAGTTGGTCCTATGTTGAAAGTGTATTCTAATGTTATAAATGTGGTTGGGGTCTAAGCTAGTAGTATTCGAGATAGAATGGTGTGATATTAAACATTACGGAGTCTGCGAGCGATTTTATTCGTGAGCCCCGTTCTTTGGCCCGAGTCTCGTCGATATTTCTTTTGAAAACTTCATGAGTCCTTCTTGCTGCCCGGAATGAAAATGCTGTCAAGGACTGCTAAACTATTCACCTTATGAAAACATTACTACTATCTAAGGGTTGATTGATTTTCTGCGAACTAAAGGACAAGAAAAAGTTAAGGAAAACTTTACAATGTTCTTGGAACCCTGAGTGGTCTTTATGTTTACTGTTTTACAAATGAGCATTCTGGTTAAATACTATTATTAGTACATACAATAAACTTTTCGGTTGCATAGAAAATATACCCTATAGACTTTCTTTTCAATACTTTGCTTGTACAATATTGCCAATTTGCGTACCCATCGTCAATTGTTTTTAGATTTATTGATTGACTGTTATTGAATTCAAATAGTTTTGAATAGAAATAATAAAAAACTGTCAGGAATGTATAAATAAATCGTTCTACGTATGGAATTTGATGGATTTTCATTTTGAGATATTGGAGAAAGCCTGCTGGAATCCAGATTAAATAAATATTTACTTCATTTTAATCAAAAATGAACAAGATAAAATACTGACTTATTGGACTTCTGTAGGTCATACTCTGTCATAGTCATAGATGAATGTACGAAAATGGTTTTCATATCATAGTAAGAATGTGAGTAACCTACATGAAAATTAATTGTCACACCCTCGCCTTATAAGTAAACTTGTAACCCAGGAACAAATACCAATTTAAAAGGATCAGTTGGAAAGGATGCCATTGTAATTCGCAATGTCACCCTCACATGAAAATTACGTGAATTTAACTGAACTTAGCCTAAGGTTTGGAAGAAACTTTTTTACCTTTGAGGTATTGGTGGGTGAAGAGATTAAAAATTACAAAGAATCGTTTTACATTTCGTACTAACTCAAATGCAAAAATCAAATCATGCAAGCATTTGTTATATGTAGAATGTAGATGTTGCATGCTTGCGGTTATGTAAAGCTAGTTTTTGCAAGACTAGGCGGTTCAACGGAAAGAAATCTACATAATATAATCTAACGTTGTACTGGTCAAGTCAAAGCCATGCTATCGTGAAATTGAAATCTTGAACTCTACGTTCTTTTAACTTATAACAGGCTCTTTAGATTGTATGAGGCTCAACTCGAGTCTGAATCTCGAGGTGAACAGGAAATGTCTTTGTACTACGAAGCTCCGTATAGCCTACGTCGTATGCGAATATGTTGTCTGAGTTTGCAAAAACGTGGATTGTGTTGTGAATCACATATGCACATACCTTACTTTAATGCAGCGACCAGGTGATCCTCAATAAAATGTTATGTATGATGATAATAATAATATGCGCACATATCAACGGACGCACGATTTTTATAACCTGTTATGTTGTTGATGACATTTATAATTTTGCTATGCAAAATATATCAATACGTCGATAGCCGCTGGCCGAGCGTGGTTTTTTATTCACACTATTTCAAAGTATTTCTTTTAAAAGTTCAATGACGGTTTGAAAAAACGGTAAATTTTTTTTAAAAAAAGTCCACACAATCCTTAACACTATAATTCAATATTTATGATATCTATAATATATACAAAATAAAATCTGTTAGTTTAAGATGCTTGCCTTATATGTAAACAACTTTTACTTGACTTTCTCCACAGAAAAAAAATTTTTTTAGATGCTTTAAATTGACTTTTAAGCTACTTTGATGGAATCGATTTGAAGAATATATGTAAGCTGTAGAATTGCTGAAAAGTCTATTTACTATAACTTTTTATCAGATTTGCATACAAAAAGTAATAACTACGTAACTCCACACCCCGTTTTATTGTTGTGTATGAAAATAAGTCATCCGTTTGACAGAAAAATAAAAAAATTGCCTTACTTCTGACGTCATTATACTGTGAATTTTTATTTTTATTTATTCATTCATTCATTCATAAGGTTAACCTTGAGTTGAATGCTTCTTATAATCTAATGCTTTTATCAATTGGAACGAAAATTGGCGTCTCATCGAAGAACGCAACAATGATTTTCAACTAAACGATAACTTATAATGAAATCAAAATTAAAATGCAGAATTTGTCAAATTTCAAGTAGTGAAACCCCTTTAGAAAAGTTGATAAAGCTTTCTCTTCGATTGGTGAAAGTTCTTATCCCAAAAATGGAGAAAATAAACCAAGACCATCCAATTAAAAAAGTTTCTATGCAATTATTTTGATGAAAAGCTGACATTAAAAATGATTTGAGATTATAATCTTCATTATCATATCCTCAGAACTCATAATTATAGTTTATTTGTTAAAAAAAAACCTGGAAGAGTGAAAGCAAGAAAAAAAGTTGATAAAGTTTGCGAGGAGAGAACTTTGATGCCACCACGAGTGTTTTTTGGTACCAAGGAATTTGTGAAGAGTGAGATTTCAATTTCAGCAGTCCTCGATGCAATTTTGCAAATGAAATTAATATTTCATTAAAATTCTGTTTAATTAAAATTTGTATTTTTGAAACAAGTGGAACACCAATTATTAAAACGAAATTACAAAGTGAGCACGTAAGTTAATTGTTGTTTTTACTCTTTTTAATTTATAATTCTTAATTTTTGTTAACACTTTCATTCTTTTTTGACAAGTGCAATTTTCTAGTTTAATTTTGAGTGTAAAATAGTTGATAGTTGTCAGTTATTCGAGTATCAATCAGTATTGTGTATTGTGTGTGAATTATGAAATAGTTAGTCGTATCAATTCCTTCGACTTAATTACAAAATTAATTATCAACTTGGTTCTCTAATTGCTTTATAGGATTGAAAGTAAACGGTGACTAGAAAATCAATTTCGAAATTAATCTTCTCTTAATCGTGTAATTTTGCATTTCGAATTGCACCTGGTTCATTGAACTCTTGAACCCCACCCAGCAAGGTAGTCGTCTATAAAATATTTTTGTAAGTTATTAATTTAATGGATTATTGAAGGTTGTTTAATTAAACCTTGATTTTATGTGGCATTGATGTCAAGGTTAGCTGTAAATGAAACATCGTATTTTTAATTACAGAATCAACCACTGATCTGATCATCAACCTGAGATCGGAACAAGGGATCAACGTCCACTGGAATTTACAGGATATAGTGCATTCCTTATCTTCCAAGCCAAATAAACTTTCTTTAAAATGGTTAGTCACAATGAACATTTTACGTATTCATTTATTTGTCCCATAATTGATAATTATAATTGATAAATTGGTTTTGTCTATTCTGTGTAGCAATCGTGTCAATCAGCAGTGGTAACAGATTTTCTTAATGGCCTTCCATCAAAAGACCCGGATAATTTTCAAAAATGGTCAACCGATGGACCAAAGCAAAACATCACAAGGAGACCGTCCTCTTACGTCCCTACCAAAGATATTCCTTCTCAACAAGGTAAATTGTTTATTCTGCTTTTTAAAACTGATGAATAAGTAAATTACTTATTATTTTAAAAAATTGTTGTTACTATTTCAGTGATAGTCACGGAAAAGACCAACATCTTACTGCGATATTTGCATCAGCAATTTGATAAGAAGGCTGGAAATAAGCACGGATCCAAACGGGACGGTGCCATAGTTGAAGAAGAGACTACTCAAAGGAAACGTCCCAGATATGAATGACATTATAACCCGAGTCATCATCAACACGACGAGGAGGATGAAGACGGCCCTCTAAATTTATCGACAACTTTCAACATTACCACTGATAACTACAACCATGATGATGATCCCGATGTGAGTGGTCCTGCCCAATGAGATAAACTGTGGACAGTTCTATCCAAGTCCCTTAATTAATAATAATTCTCCTTGGGTTTTTTAAAACTTAAGTCAATGGATGGTTTATGGTATAGTTTGTATTCTTTATTATTTTAAGTGAAGCGATTTCAGAGCGAGAATGTATTTTTTTTCTGACTATTATGACAAAAATAAGTTTTTTTGTATAAGCATGTTTATTGGATATAGCGAACTCTTCAGAAGTGTTTTAGGCGTGTTAAGATTTGATTAAAATTTCTCCTAACCGTTGAGCTTCAGTTGTGACTTGAGTTATGCTACTATTAAATAAAGCGTTTCAATCATTTCAGGCTTAGGTAGGTCTGTAAGTTCAAAGTTAGTTATTATATTGTAATAAGTTAAGAACAGACAAGTCCAGAATAAATATAATGAGGCCAATTTAAAACGGAATGAAAATAAAATTGTTATCGACCCTGAAATAAGCGTAATGTACAGCTATTTGAATTTGTATGTAAAAGGAATGATCTGCTATAATAAGTTGCTATAAGATATGAGTCTCACTCAATATTTCGGTTTCTACTAACTGTTTTGAATTTTGATATTCTATTGTTGGTATTTTACAATTTAAGTGCGCTCATTATTGTATGGAATACTGAATATGAAAGCCAATTTCTGATACTTGATAAAAAATGTACGATTTCACGACACACTGCTATGCTACGCTGACTTGATATATGCAACAAAAAAGTACGTGAAAATAAAATGTGTTCATTGCAGGATTATAACCCGAAGAAAGTTTTTGTTTTGTATATTTCAAAGCATTTTATTTATTCTACAATATTATCAGTAACATTTTTACAACCCTTAATTCACTGATCGACACCCTTAAATGGGAATGCATTTTAATTGATTTTTTTGCCTAGCAGTTTATTGCCTGCTCTTATTTGTTCCCTTGCTATAATAACTGATTATTCAATCGTTGAATGTCTATTAATGGCAGTCTAAGTCTGTAATACATCTTATGATGGGCTATTATTTTCAAAGTTGGTTTAGAAAGGCGAATATTATTTATGATGGTACTTGTCACGCATTTTCCAATCAGGGTTTGAATTAAATCGACTAAGAATGCTTTGTATATTTATATTATATAGTATTGACAAGACTACTCCAATAGGGCTGTTTCTTAATGATGATGTTCTTCATACCCGGTTGGAAGGGGGTTGACGTGGGGGTTATGGAAAAGGCTCTTTTGTCCCTCACCCCATGGGAATCGCTAGTTCAAAAAAATATATAAATGATTATGGATTTCTTGGTTACTTTAAATTCGATAGTAATAGTTAAGGGTACCTTGTTTCGCATTCGCATATGATCGTAAGCGACGAATTCAGGTCGCTCGACTGGGTGTTCCGCCTCCTGTGCCATGTGAAGTCCGTTGTAAACCGTCATAACTATGACGCAGGGAAGGGCCAAGAAGATTGACATGTTCTTCCACATTTTGGTTGACCCTAATAATAGTTTAAAAATTACATCAAAAAATGTTAAAAATAACATTTAATTTATACTCATTAATTTGGATGTTTTGTTCTTACCATCATGACCCCCAGCGGCAGTGGATGACATACGCTTAGAAATAGCGACGGTGGTCGCTTTTCGTAGAAGAGAAGAAGCCATTTTAAATTAAATTTGAAGAGGAATTAAGAAATTTTAATATGGAGTCTTTCTTCAAGAGTTTGAGTCTTGCCGCAAAGTCAGTATGCATGAATCTATGAAAAAAATAAGCTTCTCTGCTGAACAAAGATTTCTAAAACTTTTGTATTTGTATTTATCTTTACTGTTTCCTTTAATCATAACAAGTTTTTTTGCATAAAAAATGTATGCCCTTTAACTAATTTTATTTAGGTATTTCAATAAAATTCCATTACATTTTCATGAAAAACTGGCACGAGTTGCTTATCTTTTGATCATTGTAAAACTCATGACATACTGACGACTAATTAACTACCTGCAGATAAATATAGTGCAAGAAATGCAGAAAAATAATTATTACAAGGGATTCCAATATTTCATGTTCCGACACAAGAAAAGCTGTTCAGAAAACATTAAAAATATTTTTTATTCGTACATTTTTTTTGTATCTCATTAGATGAGAATTAAATATTCAAGACAAGGAAAAACAGAGAATTTTGCAATGAAATAACTTATTCAAAGTGCGATGATATGTTCTTTTTTAAAAAGTTAATAATCCTCGATTACATCTTCACTCATACCAAACAAGCATACAAATGATCAAACACTTGTACTCAGGTTTCAAGGCCTCGTGAAATATTACTCTTTAATTCCGACGTACTCTCTCTCTGTAGTAAGTACAATCATAAATAGCAAATATCAGACAGAATTACCCATGAAATAGAACAGAAAATTATTCCGCCATTGACGTGTGTTGTAATTCTTTGTAATAATAATAACAACAAAAACAAAGAACCCCCAGAGAAGATAATTCTTATTAAAGTTTTTAGGCGATCAGATAGCCTGAGAAATTTCTGGAATTCCTTTCCAACCAACTTCGTCCAGGGTCTAAACTGATGATGATGATGACTCGTCAATATAGTCTTATTTAGTAATGCATGTAATACAGTAGTAAATGAAAGGAAGCTGTGGTTAACCAGTTTAGTTACAGAGAACAAAAAAAAATTGCAATTGTGTAAGAGGATCTTGGGTTTGGTTAAGATAAACAAATCCATCCCCACCAACCTAGCCTGCTACATAAAATAATAGAAAAGACAGATAACATAACAATACTAGAGTATAAGACAAGACAAGACATTAGCTCTCAGGCTATGTGTGGTAGAAATCTCATTAGTTTCCTTTTTCTGAAATATCCTATTTAATTAAGCTTATTAAGTAAAACTAAGGGCCATCAACTTGTCTAGAATTCTCATAATCTAATACATTCATAGTAGCAGTTTGGCTTAAATCTAGTCTTAGTAAATCTCGTCAAAAAGGTGAAAGGTACCGATTAAATCATATAGAAGCAATAACATGAGGAAAACTTATACATTTGGCCTGAACGAAGACGGTAGTAGTAGTGGAAAAGCCTCTGCTGCAAGAAAAAGGTCTTCGACATCATCAGGATCAGATATGCCTTTATTGCTCAGTTCACTTAAGGATCTTCATCAAGGAGAAAATAATACGACAGCAAGTTTGGACCACCGACTTCGGGATAAATTCCGGGGATGTCTTGTAGGAGCCCTTGTGGGCGATTGCATAGGGACATTGTTCGAATGTGACTATTCTGTTTCCTACACAATACTTGGAGACCTGTACATGTCATTAACAAATCTGAGTGACGACGAGAAATTAATGTAATAATCTATATCATAACCCCATAATAATATTCGGGAGATTGATTGAGATTTATTTTTACATGTAAATTTTTAAACAGGGATTTTCATGGAATCGACTTTTCTTTGCCCAGTAAAGTGGCTCAAGAATTGCTGGAATTAAAAAGACTACAAAAACAGGGTAACCAGAGGGCAAGTTTGGAAAGTAAACCTTCGATTGAGCTAACGTCTGTTCAGCTTTCACCAGACTCTCCAAAGCGACATTCTTCATATGAAAGACGAAGGGGTTCATTTTCCAGACCAATTGAGAAGTATTCAGATGACACCGTTATGACCCGCTCTGTTGTCATGTCTCTCATAAAGATGAAGGGATTTGATGTGAAAGCTATGGCGAAACAGTAATAAATATAATCTATAATTATCGGTATCGATAGTCAAACAAAATTTTCTAATTTCCATTGAATTTAACAGGTTGACGGAAGATTATTTTCTGAACCTGACGAGAAAATTCTCAGCCTTTATCAGGGAGATATTTACAAATCTAAGGGACTCTGATTATAATGACCCATTGGGACCTGCAAAAAGGTCGGTTGGTAAGTTTGGTTCGTATGGAAATGAATCAGCATCGCGTGTTGCACCGGTAGCCCTTTACGGATGGAATCTTGACCCTGGAGTTGTTGTAGATTTATCTACAAAGCTTTCGAAAATTACAAATTATAATAAATCCGGTGTATTTGGAGCAATATGTCAAGCGTTGGCTGTACACACGGCATTCAACTGGGACTTGGAAAAACCTCCTGCGGCCGAACCTTCTACTTCTCGACAATTTCTTAAAAGGCTTTCCATTGTTGGTACACCAAATACTTCTCCATTGATGTTGAGAAAACCTTCAGCAACGCTTCAGTCAAGTAGTCAAGAAAATATCCCGATGGAGTCCAAGGGCTCGGATGATTCAAAGTTCTTTGATGCTCGAGGATTTTGTAATACAATTCTGGATAGAATTACACATGAAGAAACAAAGTCTATGTCTATTCTAGAGAATTTCAAGACGTTTATGCATCAAAACAAGTAATTCACTCACGGTACAATTTAATGGTAAAGACAGTCTAAAAACATCCTTTGATTTCAATTTCAGAGAAACAAATAAAGTGGAACCAACCTTCAGTGACAAAATCCGAATGATAATAGAATTCTTGGACAGATCCGAACCCCCGTCGAGATCAGAGGTTGTTGAAAAGCTTGGAAATGGCATCAAAGCTATCGATTCAGTACCTACAGCACTATATTCTTTCCTACTTTCTGCAAGTTGTGACAAGTTCCCTGAATTGCCTGTAAGAATTCGAAGCCCTGTACTACGGAGCATTTTTTACGCTATTTCCTTGGGTGGTGACAGTGACACGATTGGGTCTATGGCTGGTGCAATCGCTGGAGCGTATTGGGGATACGAGCAAATTCCAAATGAAATTCTTCGTGTTTGTGAAGGTTCAAAGGAAACAATGAAAATCGCCGATGAGTTATTTAACATGTGTCATTAGAGTTAGAATTAATGATAAATTCAATGATTAAAAAGCACGAATTTTCTCTAACCATACCATTCACACTTTAATGCTTTTACATGTTTATTAGATTTCTATTATGTAGTGTTCACATATAATATGTACATATTATATACCCAACAATTTAAACAATAAATTGGCCAAAATTAATTAAATACTGAATTTAAAGCCACTTGAATACTCACAGGAAATCCAAAATGCATAAAAAACACTTGTGTATGTGCTGGTGAATTACAATCTATTAAAGGAAATTCGAATAATAAGGTAATGTTTTAGAGATCTTTAAAACGCCTCTTCACTACACAAAGTTTTCTTCAAAGTGAGCTCCTTGAGTCGATCAATAAGCTGTTCTGTGGTACGTTCTCCTAAAACTTTGTTATCTCGAGTACGAATATTTAAGGTTCCTGCAGTTTTTTCTCGTTCGCCCAAAACTTAAAAATTAAACAATTCAACAATTAAACACTTTTGCATACAATTAATCAAATAGAATAGAATCGAAATGTAACTTACCCAGAATGAAATTAAATTGGGCTAGTTGAGCGTTCCTAATCTTCTTATTAAATGAATCACCGGCATCTAAATCAACCTCAGATTCGAACCCAGCCTCAAAAATCTTGTTATGGATTTCCTGTGCATACTCGTTCAAGGAAGGGCCAACTGGAATGACGCATACTTGTCGAGGTGATATCCAAAAGGGCCATTTTCCAGCACAAGATTCAGTAAGGATTGCAATCATTCGTTCAACGGAACCGAGAACTGCACGATGAATAATCACAGGTTTCCGTTTCTCTCCATCATCCCCAATGTAATTCAGATCGAATCGAATAGGAAGTTGAAAGTCGAGCTGAATGGTAGCACATTGATAAGACCTCTTCAATGCGTCCTGAATAGTTATGTCAATCTTTGGTCCGTAAAATGCACCATCACCTGGATTCTCGGTCCATTTCTTTTCCGATTTGTCACAGAATCTATTCAAACTGTCAGCCAACTGTTTTTCAGCCTGATTCCATACTTCGATATCTCCCAAGTACTTTTCTGGTCTAGTAGACAGCTGCAGGTCAAAAGTGAATCCAAAGATACCATAAATTGCATTCAGGAAATCCAATGCCTAAAAATTAATTTTAAAAAAGGTATTAAAATATTATACTATTGCCAAAATTATCAGTTATTTTTATTTATTTTTATAATATGTACCCCATCAATTTCTTGTCCAATCTGTTCAGGAGTACAGAAAATATGAGCATCATCTTGTTGGAATCGCCGCACACGAGTAAGACCACTTAAAGCTCCAGACAATTCATTACGATGCAATACACCAAAATCAGCTAGACGAAGAGGAAGTTCTCGCCAGCTTCTTGGTCGATGAGAGAACAACAAGCAATGACCAGGACAATTCATTGGTTTCAAGGCAAATGTTTCCTTTTCAATTTCGATGGCAAACATATTTTCCGCGTAATGCTGCCAATGTCCAGAAGTCTGCCACAACTTGGTGTTGTAAATATTTGGAGTGATGACTTCATTGAAACCTCGTTTACGATACTCCCCTTTAATTAAATCCATCAACGCATTGTAAATACGGGCTCCCTTAGGAAGGAAGAAACATGAGCCGGGAGACAATTCGTGGAAAAAGAAAAGTTCTTGTTGAACTCCAAGTTTACGATGATCTCTCTTTGCAGCTTCTTCTTGTAGAGTCTTCCACTCTTTCAATTGCTTGGGATCCGGGAAAGATATTCCATAGATACGTTGAAGAGATTCAGCGTCATTTTTACCTTCCCAATAACTTGCCGAGTTCTAGATAAAAAAAAATATAACAGATTAAATAAAATAAACATAATGAAAATGTCGGGAATTTTAATGAATTGTATTAATCTGTATTTTACCTTGGTCAAAGCAAGTGACTTTATCTTTCCAGTATGACGGACGTGTGGTCCTCTGCACAAATCGATAAGTGGACCACATCGATAAACAGTGGTGGTAGGAGTATCCACTTTTTCTTTTAGAATCCGAACTTTGAACAGATTATACCCGAACATCTCCAATAATTGCTCTTTTGTCAACTCCAATCGCTCAAAGGGTTGCTTTTCTTTCACAATAGCTTTGATGGAACCTTCCAAAGCCCCAAAGTCCTGTTGAGAGACCTGTTCATTGTCAATGAACATGTCGTAGTAAAATCCATCTTGAATCGGAGGTCCATAGCACAAACATCCTCCATATATCTTTTCCATCGCCTCTCCAAGAACGTGAGCTGAGGAATGCCAAAACACTGCTTTGGCTTCCGGATCATCAAACTTAAGAAGTTGAATTTTACACGAATCTTCTAAAGGTCGATCCAAGTCCCATAGTTCTCCATTGACTTTAGAAATCACGGAATTATCAGCTAAACCAGGACTGTAAATTAATAAAGTATCAAAATATTAATTTCCAAAAGTAACTATTATATAAAATTAGTTTAATGCTTTATAAAAACTTACCTAATTCCATGTGCAATGTCATAGGGGGTGGTACGCCAAGACTGGCCTTCGACCTCTTTTCCATCGGGTAAAGTTACAGTAATCTTTTCAGGGGTCTTTGCAGCCAACGCAGCTTTGTTCTCTTCCTGGAACTTTTTCCATAGGGTGAGTCGATGCTATAAAAAATACAAATTAAAACACTGAATATTGCAAGGAAGGAATTGATAATCAAAAGTATTTTTGGTTTTCGCTTACCTCGATGAACTCGGGTAAAGGGTTCAACTCCTTTCGTTTTGTCTGAGCTACTTCTGCGGGCATTTTGGATTTTTTAATGAATGGTCTTCGAAACTTTTGCTTTTCTTCTTCTACTTCTACAGCAGACGTCTAAAAAAATATTTAAAAATCACAAATTAACAATTTATCACAATACTTCTTATTGCAACTTTATAAGAAGATTAATTCAGAGCCTAAAGGTAAGTCTTAATTTCGACTGGTATTTCTCAAACAGCTGCGTTCTTTTGACATCCGGTTTCCCAGATTTTTTGATGATAATCAATATCAATGATGCAATACAATTAAATTTTGCGTTACTTACAGATTGAAACCTGATACTTTGCGGAAGGGAATTCCAATGACGAGGTGGAGATAATTGTTTGTTGTTGTAATTTTTAGCTAATAAAATCCGTGAAAAGTAATTGATCTCCCGAAATTTCATTCCTCAACTGGCCATACTCTTTTTATTCCGGCTTTTTTCGCACACGATTGCAGTCTAATAATTGACACCGACTTATTCAATGATCAAAAAACGTGAATAAAACTCGTTCGCTCGCTCATCTTTAGATGTCGTGTACTGACTCTCTCTTTGTTCTCTCTTTCTCCAGCACTCCAGCAAATTTCATGGAATTCGAAGAAAGTGGATTTTGATTATTCTTGATTGAAATTTGTATGTATTTTCAGTCAAAAAGTTTCTAGATTTGTATGTAAATCAACTCTTGTCACTTGTTTTAACCAAACAAGTCCGAAGCGATGCAAAAAATGATAAATAATATGATAAAATATCATTCGTTCTTTTTTAGAGAAATTACTTTGAAGTTTTATGAATTTCTTACTGGCTTTTTGGCAAATAGACTGGTTGTATTTTCTAAGCTGTTTTTATTGTTCAATTGAAAACATCCATTCCAATATTGAAAATAAAGTTCTAGATTTTTTAAATAATGCAAAATTACACAAATTAAAATGTCAAAACATCACCAGGTTTAATTATAATCATTTATTTTGTTTTTCCAATAATTTCACAGTTTACTAAAAATTTACATTTACCAATTTTTTATTTGAAGTTTGTTTAAACTAAGACCGAATCAATAAATTTGTAAGGTGTATTAATTGATTTGAAATAAATTCTAGTTGGTTGATTTCAAAAAGACTGAAGGGGGTGGAGAACACTTGTCATAATTGGTTGCTTCGAAATGCTTTGGATCAAATCCCAGGTCTGTAGCATGCTGTTTTATTTCTTTCAACGCTTTCTCGTCTAATTTGGGAACGGTTGATCCCACATTGAATCCTTTGTATCCATTTGACCATTGAGTTACGGCAAAGAAATAGCTCTTGTTATCAGTTAAAGTTATGTAGGCGGTTGCAATATATTCTACATTTAAAATTTATAGATTAGAATAACTTATCATTATTTTTTTTAAATTATTATTTGTTATTCTTTACTACGTACCATTAGTTTTTCCATATGTCCCATAATGAGAAACACCTTGTCTAATTGGATCTGGATACGCTTGATAGTTCAAGATTCTGCCATTGAACCCATGTATGACTGCATTTGTTGTATTCATTTGGTAATATGCACAAGTTTTGTCCACATCGGCAGCAGTAAGGTTAGCGAATTCTTCAGCATCAAAAAAGTCTCTAGCGTTTTGGTACAAATCCAGTTTACTCCAAAATGGAGCGTACCAAAAGTGAACCGTTTCCATCTAAATCAAAACAACAACATTTTAATGTATCTATTAATTTTTGTTTAAAATGTACGTATAAACTACCAATGGAATGTCACCATGAACTTTGAACTTACCCATGAGGGGTCCAATTTTGGATCTACAGTAAACTTATCACAGGAATAGGTTTCTTCAATCCCACGAAAGTCCAAAGCTGATGATAATTGCAGAAATATGACAATTACAAAAGGGGTTAAGAAATTAACCATTTTGGCAAATCTTTAATTTCTTTAATTGATTAAGTTAATTAAATTATAAATCTAAATCTTTAAGATTTCTACAAAAATCAGAGAGCTCAACTAGATTAAAAGAAATACTACGATGAAATTTCTGTTCCATGCACTTTTATATGCAGAATTGTTCTTGTATAAGTGTGTGATGTAAGTAAAATTGCTGGTCATTATGGATTTATATTTCTGTTTTAATGCATTCATTCTATCAAGCACCTTTAAGTATTAGTAATTTTTTTAAGTTTATTCATTTGAATTTTTTTATCATACATACAAGCATTTTTTAATTTCACCTCTCATGTTATCAGTTACCCGTATTGAAATAGTCCAATTCATTAGTAAATTCATAATGCAAATTTTGAGTTAATTGAAAAACTTTACAGATTTTTTTGATGTCTAATCATCAAAAGAGGATGAGCAAAGTGTATGCTAGCCTTGAATATAAAAACTTTTTGGCTGGTCATGGGTTGTCTTATGTCTAGTTTTAATCCCTAATGCATATAATTACTAAGCAATAATTTTTGTCCAATCATTTAAATGTGAGCTAGCATTTTTTTGTTCTTAAGGACATCTCTAATGAAAAAGGACTGGAGAACAAAGTTGAGTGCTTTGGAAATCCCTAACACCCAATGAATAAATTGAATTTATATTCTTAAACCATTAGGATCAATATGGGTTCAGTAAATGAATTATAGAAATAACCATGAACCTGAAATTATTTTTTGTTAAAAAAAATCAACTAATTCAATGATAATTGAATGACATGTTCCAAATAAATGTTTGGTGATATTATGAGTACAGAATTAATTATTATCGAAATTGTGAACAATAGTCTTTTTATTCATTCCGGTCATACAAAACTACTGAGAGTCATCACAATTAATTTTTGTCATTTCAGAATCCCAAAGTGTTTGGAAACCCAACTTACACATTATAACATTTATAGCTATTGATTACTTGTAAATATAATTAAAATATATCAATTAGTTTTGCAGGGGGTAACCCAATGTATCTCGATCGTAACATCATATCGTCTTCATCAGATTCATTCTGCAGATTTTCATTATCACTGGCAGGTTTTTGCTTTGATCGTTGCTTCTCCTTTCTCTTCCTCGATTTCTTCTTCTTGGGCTTTTCCGTTTCTTTTTCCGTTTCCTTTTCATCTCCATTATTCATTAAATCCTGTTGTTCTTTTGGTATCATCTCATCCATTTGCTTAAAATTATCCTCGACAATTACCACCTCTTGTTTATTGACACGACCTTTCCCAGCCAAAATATAAGCCACATCTGCAGTGATTACATCCTCTTCTTGTTTCTCTTCAAGTATAGTAGATTTATTTGTGGTTTCACCTAAACCTGTACTCTTATTATTAGCAGCTCTTTCTAAATCACTCATTCGTATACTTTCTGTATCACTATCCTCAATAACGGAGCTCTCAGCGTTGCTCATACCACCACTAATGAAACTTTCAGCTGAAGATGAGACATCGAATTCGTTTTCTTCGATCTCTTGCAATTTAGTTAATATCAAAATAAGATCCTTTCCAGTAGGCACTTTCACTCCGTAATCAATTAACCCAATAGAACTTGGAAGGGGCAGTTTTTGTCTTTTCAGTCTTGTCGAGATTGCAGTGACTGCTGATACGTCGAAAATTCCCATACCCATTGTAGAACGGAAGCCGACCATTCCTCGTCCTGAAGATTTTTTAGGAGATCCAAAATCGTCACTTCCAGAATCACTCCGACTCACATCGAATTCTTTCTCTCTCACAATCAATCTTCGAAATAGGGATATGGCTGAATCTGGGCTTCCGATGTGGTTTCCTATTACTGCGAGACATTCTAGGGCGGATTGACGAACACGGCGTTGGCTGTGGAATAGAACTAGGCAAACCTGTGGAAAATAAAAAATTGCAATTAATATGCATAGTTATACCAGATTTTTTTTTTTTTAGAGATTTGACAAAAGCTTTATAAATGCATTGTACTGAACTTTGTAATTTAGAATAGTACTGAGTTTTGTGTAATTGGTTTAATTGCTATAAACTTGTCTGATATTTGCATGCAACTTACAAATTACTGTCTGGAAAATATTTTTGATGTATTAATGCGACATGCTTAATTGTCACGCATATCTACAACATTTAGTTATTAACATTATAAAAATAATGTACATACCCATCTAGCAATCTCTTCTAAATCATCAAATTCGTCCTTGGGGAAAGTCAATAGAGCATATGTTAAAGTATCCAGAGCTGCAGCTTTCGTCTTGGCCCCTTGTGCCCCTTTCTTGTGACCATATCCCTCATTCTCCATCACGAGAAGGAAGTAGATCGGCCTAGTAATTAAATCCGGTTTTGCGGCGGTGACCAAACGAGCTAAACTAAAACTGGCTTCCGGTTTCACCTTAGACTCAGGGTCAGCGCTTATCTTGCAAAGAACCCGAAGGAGCCATGACAGGTCCACATTTTTCAACCCTTTCTCCCCAATTGTTACTCTAATGTCAATAAGCCTCTCACACAAAACTCGAACAGCACTCATCGAGGCAATCAGTGTGGACAGATCGTGTTCTGATTTGTTTTTTCTCGAACCTAATAAAAGGTGGGTCAATAAGGGAATGATTTCCGCCATGTTATTCTCTACCGTCTCTGTTTTTATTTGTGTAAGATATTGGGAAAGGGCTGAAGCAATTTCCGTCGAATTGTTCCATTTTCTAACTGACTTGGCTGGTGATTGAGGTTCTGACTCTTGCTCTAGATATTCTTGTCCATATTTGACGTCTTCAACATAAGGCGTTCCATCATTATTTTGTTCCGTTTCGGGTGGAATTTCTTCTTTTTCATTTTGAGGTTTTTCTGATTCAACGTTAACTATTGGAATTTCTGATTCATTTTCGTGGATTTCTTCCTCTTCCTCTTTTATTATAGGCATTTCTTGTTGCTTTTGATCCTTTTGATCATTTTCAGACATTTCTTCTGGTGTGCCTTTCTCTTGTTCGCTGTCAAGATTTGCTTCCTCTTGGTCATTTTCTACTGGACTTTCTTCCTCCATTTCCTCACTCATTTCCATATTCTGAAAGGGCAAAATTTTATGGCATTATCGATTAGGTTAACAATTACAGAGGGACATTTGAAGAATAATAAAGCGTGTGAGTAGCCAAAGAAGCATGCTAATGAGTAATCAGACGTATTTGACTAGATTTGAAAAGCCGTTTACGTGATTAAGCCAAGATTGTCATCTTTAAAACGAGGGAAATGCATATATGACTTATGGGATTAAAATTTATGGAGAAAGCACGAGGGGAAATGTGAATTTGGGTCACTTACAGAAAATTGAAATTATAACAGTCCAACCAATGATCTTTTTACCACTAATATATTTTTGTGGTCGAATAATTTATGACCAAATTGGCCTTGTAAAAAAAGCTAATATGCTAAGCACACAAAAGTAATGCTTTCTTATTCTAACTTTCTAAAATCTTGGGGTTTGTAGATGTTACATTATTATACGTCGATTTATTCGACAGCTATATAAGGCTTTGACCTAAATGAGTCAGTGGCATGAAACGAAACTCTCAGAATTATATGACTGTGTAATATACTTGTAAAGATTTTTTGCTAGTCATTACTCGCATGCATGTCTAGATTCTAGATTGAGTAAAATGGGAAAGCATTAAGACACCAACATATAGCAAAGCACCTTTCTCTACTGAAATCTAGAATCTAGACACATGCTCATGTTGTTGTTGTGAGTAATTTTATATATTGTTATATATGTAGCATATCCAGGTTGAACTTTCTGGATGATTTTGATTGACCTATTTATTTGCAACATTCCAAAATTATTTTTGGAAAAGCCTCAATTCAAAGCAATTAGATCTACTATAACACCCACCTCTTCAGACTGTTCTTCCAATTCTTCCGTTGGCAATTCCTTTGTTGTAACTACTTTCTCTGGTGTTTGTAATGCTTCGATATCCGTTGGTATAGGCGGTTTTACCGGCCCCTGTTTCAATTCCGTTAACATGTCATCTAGTATTGTGGAAAAGTTTTCGTCCAGATCAGAAATGTCTTCTTGAATATTGAGCTTCCATAGTTCGACTAGTCTGTCCTTTGCAGCTTTTAATGCTTCTTGTTCCTCTAACGTTTGGCGTTTTGATTGCTTTTGCACTGTGTTTTCATCATCGTCCTCGTCTGTTGTGTCGGCAGAATCTGCATAGACTGAGAGATAGTCTTCTATATCATCTTTGGTATCCTTCTCGTCAGATTTTTTATCAATATCTTGAGGCGACGACGGTGATGACACATTTGCATGCTCTTCTACATTTTCTTGTATCAGCTCTGGCTTTGGGGGCTCATCTTTGAAATCTACTATTTGAGAACCCTTAAGGTTTTTTAATTTAGCTTTATTCGGATCATCTTCAGAAATGACTGGTTTAAGCTGTTCTACCACATTTTCTGTTATAATGGGCTCAACTTTTGTAATTAATGGAAAAGCGATTTGCGGTGTGAAAGAATCGATGCCGTTAGTATTAGCGATGATAATTTTAGGAGATAATGGTCTGGGTATTGGTTCTGGCTTAAGTATTTTTGACTGAGGTCTCGGAGTTTGAGGTGGGGATTTTTTAATATTAGGCTCAGATTTTGAAACCGTTGGTTGAGATATGGGAGTTGCAGTTTTAGGTTTTGGTGTACCAGGTTGAGAATTTGGAATAGCTGGATTTTTTGAAGCGGAGGTTGTTACTACAGATGATGTTGGAACTGTTGCAGGAACAACCGACTTTGGAATTGATGGCTTGGGTGACGCTGGTTGAGATCTTGGAATCACGGGCTTCACTTTTGGGGATGCTATTTCTGATCTTGGGATTTGAGGTAGAGATCTCGTTATATCAGACACAGGCTCTACAATTTCAGTTTTTAGGGATTTTATACCTTCTTCTGTTTTTTCATCGATATTATCCCCCATAGATTTAATTTCTGTATTACCTTTGCCAGTTAAAATTGATTCCACAACTTTGATTGGCGATGAAATTAATGCCTCTTTCGTACCTATTATTTCAGATTTCAGAGGAATGGTTTTAAACGGAGATTGTGAAGGTGTTTGAGTTGGTGTTAGTCTAGCTATGAATGCATTTGCGATGTCGTTGGCTATCTTTGTTTCACCAGTTTTAATAGCTTGACCCAAAAGTTCAATTTCTTTTGAATACTTTTCTCCTCCTGCATCTTTTTCAGTCTTGACTCTCATAATTTCATTAGCTTCTTTGGTATTTTGTAAATTTTCGGTCTCCTTGCTCCAAGGTTGATGCAATTTATCTGATTTTTTTGAAACACTTGATTTTCTTGCATCTGATTCTTCACCGATCCCTGATTCATTCTCGTCATCTTCAACTGCCTCGGATTCATTATTGCTTTCTCCAAAATAGCTAGTGTCTTTCTTACCCATTTTTTTCTCATTATAACTATTAATACTTTCACTTTCAGAATCTCCAGAAGGTTCATCACTATCACTATTATCACTTTCACCCTCACTCTCTGAAATATCAGATTCATGAGACTCGTCTGAAATGTCTTCAATTTCAGACGGAGGCTGTACACTAACAGTGACTTTCACCGTATCATCAAAAACTGCATAAGGTTGTTTCTGAACTTTCACCCGTACATTAACAAAATCCTGTTGATCGTATTCCGAAGATTCGTCTTCAACTTCTTCGGATGGTTCTTGAGAATCTTGTTCTATTTGTTCTTCCGTATCACTTTCTAATTCCATCGCGACACTTTCACACGATAGGGCTGGTGATGCTGAGAATGACTTCCGTTTGTCACCCGGTATTAAATTATTTGAAGAATCTGAAGACAATAATAAACTTGGCAATGATACGTACGATAGTTGACGTTCTTCTATTTCAGAAGACGATTCTTCTTCTTTCATGTCTTCTTCTTCAATAGAATTATCAGTCTCTGGGTCATCTTCTTCATATCTATACGAAGGGTTTCGTATAGATCCCTCAGCTTCTTCAGAATCTTCTGGAACTTCTATAAAATCATGTTCTTCGTCCTCGCCTTGTTCAGCTTCGGATTCTAGGTTCTGTCGGTTGGATGGTATTTTTATTGGTCTTGGTATATAACTGTGAGAATATGGTATTGATTGGGAATAGTGACCGTATCTCGTAGACATTGGAAGACGGCTTTCTCTTGCTTGGCTCTTTGATTTCATGAAAATTGTCTACACGAATTCAATAAACTTTTCCAGTTTTATTACCACTGTCACTGCCATCGTCACTACTATGCAGAGTATCAAGGTTTTCTTGACAAGTTTTTAAAATTTGAGATTGACACAAATTTGTGTTAGAAAGCACAAAGGCCAAACTCATGACTTGACCCTCAGATTTCTCAGCCTTTTTTAATTCTGGAGAAAGCTAACGAGGCCAGGAGAGCAACCGTGCCGTGAGAAGATTGAGAATGGATTGCCTGATGCAAAACGAACAGAGTTTCATTTCTGAGATTTATTGACCGCATAACATGCAATATTCAGGGGCGATCTCAGTTCTCCAATCAGTAAAAGAAAGCAGCCTGACTTTCTTATTTACTCAATTATACATTTTCATAACCCCATAATACTAAAAATATATTTCATTACGTAGCTGAAGTAAACATTGATTGCTGTGGCAGAAGCTCAAATGTGTTGGCCCATACCTTTCCTTGTGTTGAATTAGCATTGCAAATATTGCTTATCTAAATTCATTGGAATTTTCTAACAAAAACCTTAAAATTCTAACGAACTCCATATTATGATATCCACGTACACCTTTGAATTTCAAAGATTAAATAGTCTTCCAAAATTATGAATGTATGAAACTGAAAACAGCAATTTATTAAAATGAAAACAATTTAATAGTTTTCGATAAAGTATTTTATTTTTAACAGCTAATAATGATTTTACATACTAAGCACTCTGCTTGAGCTAATTTCATCATTGTACATATATTGTCGACTAGGTACTGTTGTCGGGGCCATCAATCACATTTCTTGTTAATTGTCTTTACACATTTCGCTATATACAAAACAAGACAGAGAAAGGAAGACTAATACTGAAAATTAAAGAATTGCTGTCAGTTTATAATAATCAGATCTTTTTAAGGAAATACTAAATAGCTACTTGTTTAAAATAATTGGTTTCGTTTATATATGAGCTGCGTCAATTATCATTAAATTTCACATTTGCTGTGTGGAATACACGTTTACAATTTAAGGCAATTAGGCAAATTGTAATTATAAAAACATATATCGTAAAGTAACACAATCATCATACATAGCGAACTCCATATTATTCATTCATGGATATTGAAGTAGATTTTAGTGGATTGTTTCGAAAATGTAAAAGGATCACCGGGATTTAGAATATTTTTTTAAGTAGTAGGTCATCTTTGGTTATATTTCGCATTCTTTGGAAAGTTGCCTTGTTTATCTTGTAATTAGCGCATTCAAATTCATTCGTTGAGCTGCACTTTTATCTCCTGAATGAAAAACAAAATTTAAAAAATTTAGGATCAAAGTTTCCGATAAGAGTGTTTGTAAAATGATTTTTTTAGCCGTATTTTACCTGCTGCTGAGGAAAGACGGTTCTAAAACTGTTGTCCATTAGGTAATCCACGAAATGATCGATAGGTTTGACGATGAAAGGAATACTGGCAAGTCCAATAGCTGTCGTCGTCCACTTTCTAACAGGAAGACTCAAAGCCTTGTTCTTGCTTAGAAGAAACAGAGACAGAGCACAAAGTCGATTAATTGTGAATCCAGGAATCGCGACCGAAGCTAAAGTTTGCCAAATTAAAGTATCCGAAGCAGCCACCATTTTCTTTTTCTTGTCCTACAGATTATAACAACATAGTCAGTAATTTTACTAATTAGTTTGATACTAAAAGACAAGATTTTAAAGGTACATTTCCGATGACACGAAGTGTTTTGTCCCTGGTATCAGCAAAAACATAAGCGAATGCCACTCCATAGCTGAGTCGGACTAGATTGACAGAGACCAAGGCTCGGAATGACTCCCCCACTTCATTTGCATAACCTGTAATCAATTTGAGTCAAGCATTATTAGAAGAACTGCAAAAAATCCTCAAAATGCACAGAGAGTTTAAAAAATTGAGCTGACCTAAAAGTCGGACGGGTGTATCTCTCCAAATGTCAATTTCCTTTTTCTCATCCCCCATGATCACTAAAAGGGTTAGTTATTGCACACAGTAATGATAATTGGCAGATAAGGACACTTAATGAGCGTGGGAATTTAATTTAGGCCCAAAAGAAAGAAAGTTTCTCACTTTTGTGAACGAGCCAAAAAATGTACTCGAGTAATTATTCCTGAGATATGCAGGGTGCAAAACACTGATTTTTTAAAATTATCAAAACCTGTCTTATTATCAATATTTTAGCAAACAATAAATACATGAAAAAGTATTTTCCCCGAAAAACACTCCCT
>JAQGBQ010000049.1:0-55437 GCA_034698485.1 Vertagopus arboreus
TTATCAAATATTCATTATGTAAACTATGTGCAAGGACCGCTGGTCGTATATGCAATAAACATTGAATTGAATTGAATAAATAACAAACATTAATGAATTTATTCAATCAACGTTTCAAATACAAAGTCTGACACACCTCATTCAAATCCATGTCTGAAACAGAAGGAATAGGTTTACAAGCATCAGCACCAAAAATCCTTTGTTGTATCTTTTGCTGCTGCTGTTGTTCAAAGTCTTCTTTATCTTTTGTTGACCAAGTCCATCGTTTAGTCGGATCAAAATTACGCTTTCTCGGTGAGGATGGCTGAGGTTTGTGAATTGTACCTTTCTTGATCTTTTTCGGATGAACAGACTTGGCTCTCTGCTCTTCAAAGTAATTCAGAGGCAGAGAATAAGGGTCAGTAACTGCAGTAGAATCATCTAGATCTCCTTCATGCAGCCCGTGCATTGCAGGGTAGATCCAGAAAGCAAATAGAAACAATGTTGTACAAAAGTAGATTGGAATGGCAAGGCCCCAGTAAGGTTGTGGGGGTTCATAGGGTAACATGTCACGCCACTCTGTTGGAAGGAGCATCCAGATAAAGTAGGCTGCTGTGCAGATGTTCATCATGACGAAGAGGGCAAAGCCGTAGATCCCTCGGGATTCTTGTGGAGCTGGTGTGTGTTCATCAACAGACATTTTATTGTGAGGAGATGATGATTTGAATGATTATGCCTTGAGTTTTTTGGGCTGGTGTTGATGAGAAGAATAGTTCTCTAGGGAAAATTTGTCAATGACTTTCTGGACGAGGACTAAGTGATCAAAGAAGGTGTTGGATGATAAACGAAGGCTTCTTGCATCCGGTCCGACAAGATCCCTGAAATTACAATTAAAGTTTTCATTTGTGACTAATTTATGGTCAATTTTAAATACTATTTTGAACCTTACAAAATGAGTTGATTATCTTTGACAGAAAGGGACTTCACAACGTGACTTCGTTTGGGTTCTCGATCTACACGAAGAGAATTGTATGCGATTTCAGCTTCTTTTGCCGTTCGAAATGGGACGATCAAATGCAATTTTGGATGGTCTGAATTCTCAGAGGTCATTGTTGAACTTTATCTCCTCACCTAAAATATTAAATAACTTATATGAATTAATTTCTGCATAAATATTGTTTTATCAACAAAAAACTATTTTATATTGTATATTGAAATGAAAAGTGAGTGAAACCGGGCATTCGTATTCGCTCAAGCACGTGGGTTAGAAATTCGTACTTTGTTGTTGTAGAATAATAATAGCTTCTAAATTTTGCATGCAATCTGAAATCTTGTTAAAAGTACCAAAAAATGTCAAAATCGGATAAAAAACTCAGCATTTTTATCGGTCTTAAGCAGCATACATTTTACAAATGGTTTGCGAATTTTCTGATGTATTTTAGTTTATGTTTTTTTTTAAAAATATCAAACTTGATTTGCTAATTCATATAAAGTTTCATCAAATATTCCCAACCAATCTCGATACACTTGTCTTTTAAATTAGAAATGTTTTGTCTACGATTATTATTAGTCTCTGAAGTTTTTTTTAATGTTATATGTATTTTAAAAATAACTGGAATCAAATTGTTAAATTGGTTTCATATGCATGCAATTTAATTGACGATTTCTGAAAGTTCTAAACACTTACCTTACCTTACAAAGAATTTTACTTGAGTGCCCAGAATAAAAGAAATAAGTAACCGGCAAGTCCTAGGTCAATCATTAGAGCCAAAGTCTCATAAGTTTCCTCATCAATGGAAAACATAATTTACAAAAACTAAAATTTTGAATTATCTAATAATTTAGAATAAAATCAATTATCTCGAAAAACTGAATCTCAATTTTATTTATTACTATTGTTTAATTATTACTGCATCGCAACCGTAAATGCAAATTTATATCATCTGTACCGAATTTTATTCATACATTTTATAGACTATGCCAAAATACTCTTCAGAAATACAATAATTTATGCTCAACATTCCACTTATTTGAATACAATTCTTAACAGCCAAGAAATCTCCCGAATTTCTTAACGTTGAATTGAAATTGATAGTCATGTAAACACGTAATAGCCTATATATATGTAAGACTAAAATCCTCATGTTTTATGCATCACATTCTTAAAGCAATCCGATAAAAGGATTCTAAATGTACGATGGTAATAATCCGAGAAATCCGAGGCCATTTATATCATCTAAAGGCTCAATCTTATTCAAAATCTACCGAGATCCACAGACCAAAACCGGTTTTTAATACAATAGAACCAAATTTCCAGGACTCCCAGATTCAGCCCCGCCTCAGAATTCAGGAATCTGAAAGAGTTTGAGCAGTATATAAGAGAAAGTGCATGGCATATAAAAAGACCCAAGAGCCCTTCAAATTCTTGAGACCATATGTACATCGGAAGTTAGAAGAAGAAGAGCACACGATATTTTTGTTAGATTTCGTTGTAAAATAAATCTAAACTGTTTATACTTAGGTCTTTCATCATTAATTTGTGTAGCTAGGTCTCATCCAAGGATAAGCCACTAAACCAGAGATATAAAGACGATCATTCCGCTATGTTTATAAAGTTTATATGAAAGCGTGTTACATTAGGTTCATCAATTCATTTATTCTCTAATAGCGTATCGGCCTTGGATCACATTGCTGTTTGGTTTGCAAAAAGTGGTTTTGTACATTCGTTTGCATACATACTATGTAGTCTTTTAATGATAAATCCTTCAACATTCTCGTGTGTAAACGGTGTATATAAATATTATGAGTAGAGATATAGGTACATGAACACAATTCTTCGGTGCTGTATAAAAAAAACACTATATTTGTCCAGAGGATAAGGATTTCCATTTCATGTGCATGAGTACAAATAAAATGGAATGTTCGTAGAGCATAGTAACAACAACAGACCATCCGAGCAAAATCTTAATTAACTTAGATTAGTAGATTAATCGCATCGTATTAAGCAATATGACATGACACTAAAGCATAGTCAAGCACAAAAATAATTTCAGAGCCCATAAACTAGATACTACCGTTTTTATTTCGCTGACGTATGAAAATCCGTTGACAGTTAATCAAAGTGACCTTGTTTGTGATTGAAAGTTTAAAGACTTTTCTTCCATTCACTTCATTTGAATTCGCAGTTCACAAGCCATTTGTCGATCGTTCATGTTCTAAAGTTTAATTAATTTTTGCAAATTTGCAATGCTAGCAAAAATGAGTGCAGTTCCAACATTTTCAAGAATTCTGAGTCGTGCAGCTATCACATCATCCCAAAGTACCACAAAAATAATTTTAATCCACTTAATGTATAAATTGAGAAAAATAATTTTACCTGACATATTTTAGGTGTGAGAGGATTAGCGAGTGCAAATTTAGTTGCTGGAGAACCGTCGGGGCCGTCCATAAAGACGGCTGTACCAGGGCCTCGGTCTACACAATTAATGAAAGAGTTAAATGCTTTGCAGGTAATTTTTTTTGGGTAACTTGAATCACCATCATTAACTTTGGATATAAAAAATGTATTGCATTTTGTAGCAAGGCAGTAGCGTCCAGTTGTTCGGAGATTACGATAAATCAATAGGAAACTATTTAGTTGACGTAGATGGAAATGTATTTCTTGACATTTATACCCAAATATCTTCCATTCCTTTGGGCTACAATCATCCAGAGTTGATCAAACTTTTCTCAGACCCTCATCATGTTGTACGTTAATCGTTTTTAAATATCATCTTTATTGCAGATATTGTGTTTGATAACCATACGAATTTTGTAGAAAACATTGATTAATCGGCCAGCACTTGGTGTTTATCCTGGAGGCGACTGGGTTGAGGAATTGAAATCTTCTGTTCTATCGGTCAGTTTATTTTGCATTTAATCACTAAAATTTGTTGTCGTTAATTATTATTGACCTGGTCTTAATTTGATAAACAGGTTGCACCTAAAGGTTTGAAACATGTGACCACAATGGCTTGTGGATCTTGTTCCAATGAAAATGCATTTAAAGCTATGTTCTTCTGGTATCGAAAGAAAGAACGAAATGGCAAAGATTTTACTCCTGATGAACTGACTTCTTGTATGAATAATCAACTACCTGGCAGTCCGTCGTTGTCCATTCTATCTTTCCACGGTTTGAAACAAATTTTAGATTAATATTTAAAAAAAACTTGACAAAGACAATGTTTTAAAATTTATGTTTGATTTGACAGGAGGATTTCATGGAAGAACTATGGGAGTATTAACATGTACTCATTCAAAAGCAATTCATAAGATCGATGTTCCAGCTTTTGACTGGCCAGTAGCTCATTTCCCAGCTTATAAATATCCATTAGAAGATAACGTTCGTGAGAATAAGGAGGAAGACAAAAAGTCTTTGGCAAACGTTGAAGAGCTTATCGGACAATGGAAGAAGAAGGGTATACCTGTTGCTGGAATTATTGTTGAGCCCATCCAAGCTGAAGGTGGTGACAATCATGCATCTCCAGAATTTTTCCAAGCATTGCAAAAATTAGCCAAAAGCCAAGGAGTAGCTCTTTTAATTGACGAAGTCCAGACCGGTATGTTTTCGGTTTTGAATGCAATATTCCTGTATCGATAAAAATTAATTCGATTTTAATAGGAGGTGGACCAACGGGAAAGATTTGGTGTCACGAGCATTTTAATTTGCCCTATACGCCTGACATTGTTACTTTCAGTAAGAAAATGCAGACCGGAGGATTTTACAGTTTGCCTGAATTCATGTTAGTCTGCAATACACGAATTTAAAAATGCATGATTAAATTATTATATCTCAATGTTTTAAAAAATTTGGTACATCATAGGCCAGACCAAGCTTATCGAATTTTCAATACTTGGATGGGAGAGCCAAGCAAGATTCAGGTTCTTAAGAAAATTTTGGAAGTAATTAAACAAGATAATTTGCTGCAAAATGTCCAGTCAACTGGAGACTTGCTTTTGAACCAATTGAAAGAATTTCAGGTATACCTAGTTATGCTTATGATTTTTTTTATTTCACTTTGAGAATATTTGTACTATTAGTGCTCATCTTAAATTTCAGAACAAATATCCCAACCACCTAAACTCAGCTCGTGGACTCGGAACCTTTTGTGCTATTAATTGCTCTAGCACTGCTCTTAGAGACAAGCTTGTCAACTTGTTAAAACTACAAGGTAAAATACTTAATATAGCATTATATCAACCATATAATTAAACCTTATTAATTTCTTCATGTTTTATAAACTTTCTTAGGTGTTCAGACGGGAGGATGTGGAGAGACTGCGATACGTTTCAGACCCAGCTTGGTCTTCCAACCAAAACATGCTAGCATCTTTTTCGACAAATTTGAGACCGTTTTAAAACAATTGTAATTGCAGCTCTAGCTACTGGCTTTGAGTTTGGTTCGGTATTTTTTGGCATCGTTTATTGTTTTGCATATATTTAACACAAAAGTATTCCTATTATTGTTACTTGATTAAGATAAAATGGCACAATTGCTTTCATATGAATTGCAATCTTTATTCACGTCTTCCAAAATGTCTTCCACTAGTCGTCTTTTAATTATGCACAATTCTTTATTTTCAGTCTGGGTGTGATAAATTACCTGTATATGGAAGAGTGATATTGGATATTTGAGAATTTATACTATACCACCTATGCATGTCTATAATAATGTGAAATGTCATTCCAAAAAATAATTTGACTAATAATGTTATACACAGGTAGCAAAATATATCTACAGATAGAATTTCCATTGCAAAAGAAGCTGGAACATTTATACATAAATATCTACTACTGTCTATATCAAGTTTAGACCACAGGTGCTGGTTCTTCGACAACACATTTACCTTTTTAGCCTACTAACAAACCCAAATGGAAATTATATTACTAGTAAAAATTGAGCGTCTTGTTAATGTTTAAAGACTTTTCAGTATTTCGGTCAAGAAATAAAGATGAAACTGTTGCAATTTTAAAAATTTAGTAAAATTTGTTACATGATTAATTTGCATTTATGGTGTTTACTGTTTGCATAAACTGAAACTACATATAAGTTTTTAATCTATTGGTAGCTTTCACCGACATAATATAGCAAGTGAAAGCCCAAAGCTTTTTGTTCCACTCTACACAGAGATTTTACGGCTAAATATTGTTCGGTTATACAAATATCGTAAGTTTTAAATGTCTTTAAATATCAGAAGTTTTCATAAAATAAGTTTTAATTGACTTTAACATGAGAAACTTTCCCAAAAAGTGAAAGCAAATAAATCCCACAATGCCCCAAAGTTCTCTAACATCTCTAACTTGATCTAAATCGAAACCACTGCCACTGCCTTCTAGTGGCTCTCATTCTTTGCCGGCTAGTAAATTAAATTCTATTCCACGCTGCTGCTCTCAAAAATTTCTTGAATTTTGACAGTATTTCGAATTTTTTGAAGTAATCTCGATAAAAGGTAAGTTCGCAATTATAATATTTTACTCTTTAGATATTAAGTGAAGTGCTAATTGTATTGGTTTAAGCAGCAGTCTATTTTGTCATATTCTTTCTAGGTATTTTGTGAAGATGGTTCTCAATCTGACGGTGAAAGTTCATCCGGTTGTTTTGTTCCAAATTGTAAACGCTTATGAGCGTCGAAACTTGGACAGAAGTTCTATCCTTGGAACTCTTCTTGGTAAGTTGTGTTACAATAGAAATTAAATACCCATTTATCTATATGTTCCTGTAATTCTTAAAACTTTACATTCAATATTGTTCAGTTGTCAGTGTTTTTAATTTGTATCTTATATTTATCATAGGAACTATTGACAAGGGCAGCGTTGAAGTCAGCAACTGCTTCGTCGTACCTCACAGCATTAGCCCTCAAGATGGAACGGTACGGAGAAAATGCTAAAAATCAAATTGAATGTCAATTAGATTTATGATTTTACTTTTTATTTAACTTGTTTATGGTTGTTGTTTTGAAATAGGTGTCCATTGAAATGCACATTGCGGACACAATGTACAAACTGAACAAGCAAGTTCACCCCTCTGAGGTCATTGTTGGATGGTGGGCTACCGGTTTTGAAGTGACGAGTATCGCTGTCCCCATCAACGATTACTATGCTCGACAGTGTCAGAACCCAATCCATTTGTTGGTTGACACGACCCTTCGTTCTGGCAAGATGGGTATCAAAGGATTCGTTCAGTAAGTTCAAAAATGCAACCATCTGAATTTTTATTTGGTTTCTTTAATATAATTATTCTTTAGGGTTGATATTGGAGTACCAGAGGGATCACAAGGTGCTATGTTTAGTCCAGTGCCCGTGGAACTTCTTCAGTATCCTCCAGAAGCAGTGGCATGTAAGTTTAAATGCTATTATTAACTAACTGACCATAAATTAATATTTATTTCGTATTGCAGTAAAAACTTTGCTAAAGACACGAAAGACAGGAAAAACTGAACCAAAAGCAGAACTCCCCCAAATCACCAATGCCACAGCGGAATTTGAGGAAGCACTGAATGTGGTTTTGAAGTACGTTGAAGACGTTTTAGCTGATAAGGTGGCCCCAGATAATTCTATTGGAAGGAATCTATTGAAATTGGTCCAGGCTGTCCCAAAAATGTCTCAAGACGAATTGGATACAATGATGAGTGCAAATATTAAGGTGAGCTTTCTTTCATTTGATGGGATTTATAGTATGTTACTTTTTACGGAATTTTATTTGATAAATCTGAATTGATTTTTTTCAGGATTTGTTAATGTCTATGTATCTGGCCCAGCTTACTCGTGTCCAAGCCCAATTGAATGAAAAACTATTGATGACTTCTGCTAACCTCACCCAAAATAACTAAGGTGTAGAATATATTTTAGAGTTTGTCTTTTTCTAATTTGCAAAAACCCGAAGGTTTCAAATCAAATCTATATGGATAGTATTTTTATTCTTTGGATGCGAAAGCGTCATATTGTATTTTATTCTCATTGTTTCTAATAACTATAAGATTCAGTGTGAATAAATGATTTCGAGAACAACTCGCGGATTTTGTAATTATTACCTACACAAACAGTTGAATTTTATTTCTTCTGTATAATACTGGGTCTTAAACATAATGTAACTTCTTGTTGTACAGCATGCAGATTCATTTTTGGACATATTGTGGTCAGTCACATATTGAACGTATATTATTAGCCAGCTTTTATATAATATGCTTAAAACGATTCATAATTTGAGCACATATAATTAAGTGCATAGTCAGCCATAAAAATTATTTTTAAAACATAATTTGGATTAAATCCGGTTTCTTGGCATTCATGGTTGTTGGTAGAATTTTACATGATCCTCTTCATCCATGTTTTACATTTTCTTGCAGTATCATCTGTATCTTCTATTATTATTCCATTTTCTTTCTGAGAACATCCGCACTTTCTTGCATCTTTAAAACCTTAATTTAGTAAACATTACTAAAAACTACTTATCATATCGTCCGAAAACGGAACAGCCTCTTTACAACACATTACGCTTTGATAATCTATCCTAAGGAAATAATTACACAACAACCAAATATCGGTAGTAGAATCAGTGCAGCATCTTAAAAATACATATCATTAGTAAAAACAACGTTCATTGCAGGCAGACTTGAAGAAATTAAAGTAATACATAAGAAGCTACTTATGGAAAGGTACAACATGTCTAAAGATAATTTCAGGAATTCTTAAACATAAAAATCAAGTGGTATAAAAATGATAACGTTTAAGTGTTATCGAAGGCACTCAATTAATTGGTAAACACGTTAACTACGGGTGTCCAAGAAGCCAAGCCAAGGATACTTTTATGGTAATTGATAATAAACTTTTTTGTAAGAAGCTGCGTCAAAATTTCTAGATTATAAATCTCTTTTTAAACAATTGGAAGCATTCATCTAATATTTCTGATGATTAATTATTCTGCCCTTGATTTTCTTTAATTAACTCAAACCTGCTAATCAAAGAAGTTTGATTAATTAACAAGTGAACAAGACCAACCCACAAATTATTACTCGATTCAATATTCATTTCATATCCTCTTGGGTCTTCGTCTACGGTGTTCTTTACACTTTTGTATTCTGTTGGCTTGATGTTGATTCTTTATAGAGCAAGTAAAAAGAACAAAGGGAGACTTAATAATATTTAACGAAACGCACTTGATTTTACCAGAAAGAACTGAAGAACATAGGCAAAAATATATAAAAGATATTTACAGAAAAAATAAAGCCTGTTTTCCATGAAACCAGTTAACATCGTATATATGTATATATAAAGTTACCCTATGTAGCTTATCTTACGGTGTATTAATTATTATAAGATAATACTATTTAATATTCTACTGTACATCTTAGGGGATAATAAACGTAATTTTAAGTTGCGTATATCGAAACTTTTAGTTCTACTGTCTTTATAATTAATATATATTTGGTCATTAGACAAAAGATTGGGAGTTGAACGATGTGGTATTACTGGGACGGAAGCTCTTTGGCCTGATCATCATTGTTGCCTTCTTTAGTGTATAATCCCATCCCTGTTGAATTCAAAATATAACATTAATTAATATGAATTGCTTTCAGTGATTTTTTTGGTAATGACTTTAATTTGACATACCTTCCATCTGAACCAAACGATACCCTGTCGGGCAAGAGCAGAGTCTGGTTGTTGAGTATCGAAATAAAGTCCATTTAGACCCCGTCCGCAAGACTTCCACCACCACCCGCCTTTAAGCATAGAAGCACAATTCAAAGATGATCGGTCATTATCTCGGTCATGGGTCGAAAACGCTGATCCATGTGCTCCGTACCACGGGTCACTCAAGGCATCACCGGCATCTCCACTGTAACCTCCAACTTCCAATCGAAATCCGTCCGTCTCTGAAGCCACCTAAAAATTAGCACAAAAAATCATCACGTAAAGTCTTCTGTTTGTACATATTCAGATTTCGCAAAACTGTTCTAGATATTTTGCATTCTGTACTCTCTGTTTACAGTCGTTAAAAATTTGTTGAATGTCGTTCGATTTACAAACAGTCATTTGATATTATTTAATTGACATCTATATCACAATTTTCTACTTCAAGTCAAAACTTTTGATAGACTTATTAACCGGCCTGCTCGCATAAATTAATTAAATCTTATCGAGAATACTGAGCAGCATGCAATAATGGAATATGTTGATCTACAAACAATTAACATTTATGCATTTGCTTGCAATATTAAGAACAATGACATTGCGTACGATTTTAAAGTTAATTAGTCAACATCATTGATTGACCAGATACAATAAAAAAACTATTTCGTATCAATAACCTATACTGTCTTTAAATTCTATCGATCTAATGGATGTGAATTATAATTACTATGCTTTTGACAGTTATGTCTCACATTAAAATATATAAGGAATTAGATCGAAACTGAGCCAAGTCATCATCATCTTCATCATTATCAAGCAAATTAACATTTAACAATGGACATTGGCCCAGTTAGAGAGTTTTACCCTTAATTATGTACAATCCGTACAAGATCATAAATAAATAGACTTACTCTGAAAGTAGAATATTCAGCATATCGTTTCTCTCCATCGAAATCTTCAAGTTCAATTCGGAGAATTTGATCTTCGGAGGCTGTTAAAAGGTGAAGGTTGATATTGCCCATCCAAAGTTCTCGCATAGGATCTCCAAATCCACTTCGATATTCAACCCAGTTCCGATGGAAACTTTCTCTTGGCTCCCCATAATCAGCTCTTCTTTGGATCACCTAATAAGTAGTCAGGATTGAAAGTCTCATCAAATCATTCATTACATTTAATTTCGTCAAATGCATACTATTAAAAAATTATCATCATAATAATGCTTTGAACCCCGCTTTGAAACGAATTCTCGAAAGCATATTATTTGACTTTAAAGAAAACTATGCATAAAAACTGGTGCAATATTGACCAAAAGTGACTGCAGTTGGCAGTTGTTGACTATTTGGTTGATAAGCAAGAAATTAAGTTTTTTTCTCAGATAAAATAATGAAAGGGAAAGAATGAAACAACTGAGTTGTCAATGATAGATATAAGTTGTAGAAGATCTTGAGCATAGCTAATACCTAATAATGGTTATATATTGAAGAGATTCATTCATTTGAGTGATTGAATACCTAATCGACGTGCTATGTGATCTGATAACTGAGTTGTTTAATAAAGTTGAAAGAAAACTCGAATAGAAATGAGAAGAAAAACTAATCAGTCAAGTTGGCCGAGTTATTCTACCTGCCAGTACCTGCTAAAGGCTATTGCCACCACCGACTCACTAACAATGAATAACAATAAAATTTAATAATTGTAATGAGAATCCTTATCCAACAGCAGGTGCATGTGGATGGGATGTAGTATATACATAAAGTTAGTAACCACGCCAAACTAAATAAAAATTCTCAATCGATTTCTCAAGTGCCAATCCCAACTCGATTGGTCCAATTGACCCCAACATTCTTTCTTGTTTTTATAACTATACTTGTATTCTGTTTTCTAATTACAATCATATTTTTTATAACTTCTTACTTAGCAAAAGTGCAGTTTTCATTTTTTTTAAATTTCAAGTATCTCAATTCTGAATTAATGGCTTATGTACATTTAAGGGAAAACTAACATGAACTTCTGATTCGATTAGTAAACAAGCTTTCAGTCATGTCAAATACTGTTATAATTGATAATTGAATTGGAAAATATTTAGCGTCATATTTGATGTAGCGAGAAAAAAATGGTTAGCTTATAGATTTGTTAGTATAGTCTTGCATTGACATTAGTTTTTGCCGTCGTTTGGCAGAGGGTGGGCTGCAGTTCCGCTATGTATTCGTGACCTTTGGTCAGGATGCCATAAAAATGATCAATGAAAATGAGTTTTTCTTAAGTTTCCCTTAACACGATCAGTATTTAATAAAATTGGTCATGGTTTCTTGGTTAGAAAACTGGAATCGACTTTGAAAGTAATTTGTATTCATGACTACTTTATGCTCTTTTAAAACAAAATCTCGTCATAAAATAATGATCACGATGTCACAAAATTTCATACCATCCAACCGCCTCCAGAGATGTCTTGGTCACAGTAAGCCAAAAGTTGCCAAAATGAAGACCTCGCACCAGGTAATTTGAGATGATACAATCCAGATTTTCGGTTACCTTGGGACATCAGCTCAGCACAAGATCCTCGTGCTTGACCAGACTGAAAATGTAAAAAAAAATATATATAAACATAAGCACAAAGTTTTTTTTAATAAAAAAATGTCTTGATGAATGCCAAATAAATATATTCAGTTTTTATTAAATCTGCACGAACAAGTCAATCAGGCCAGCAAGGTCCGTTACATTGCATTATGCACAAGCTGTACTCTAATTAATAATCACTATTCTAATGCAAACAACTTGAATCTAAAATCTCAATCAGACAATTTCTTGAAGAGCTGCTTCTTTAGCCAAATACCAATTCAAAATCAATTGGTCTGGCAACCTTGAAGTATTCAATTTAGAGATCTCAAGTAATTTGACTGCCTTCTTTCATTCATTAACATATAACTAAATAGGAAATCCTGTTGAAAATGTTTGCATGGCGTGATTAACTTGGCACAATTCTTACAAATAAGTCATGATTTATGAATTGCTTTCCATTTCTTCATGAATCAACAATTCAAAAGGCTAAGCTATGGCACGAGTCAGTTTGGATTTAATTTAATTCCAACTGAAGATGATAAAAGGTTAATCTAACAAAACTCCGTTTATGTTTTCAAGGTAAGTACTACAACATGTCAAAAGAAGTCATTTTCCGTAAGTCACAACATAAAATTCGAAATATTTGGAAGATTATATTTAAACTTTGTAAATTTGAATTGGATCTAATTGGTTATTTCGCAATATCTGATTTATAAAAAAAACCTTCAAAAGCTATTCACAAAAATCAGAAAGAGTGATTTAAGAGTTCTACAAGTACAAATTATTTACTGTAACGTCTAATTTGTTAATCTTAACATCAACTCAAATATACATTTGGTCTTGTTTGCTTACAATTTCAATCGTCAATGAACAATCCAAATTGCAATAATCCTATTTGTTGATTTACTATGAGATAACATAAATCATAGTTAAAGATTAAAATGAATTTGTCAAGATTCAGAACCTCAAGACTCAAGAGCAATTATATGGTTTTTAAAAGGACATTCCTGTCTACATAAACTCAAAATATTTTTTTATATTCTGAAGTTGTCAACTCTGATTTTTTTAATAACTTTTAAAAGTTAACATCTTGATTCCTTTGGTCAATAATTTGACAAGTGCATTTACAAAGATTTCTCAACAATCTAATCGACCATTGACTTTCGTGTCATTTAATAAATCAGTTTGATTTTTTTCCGATCTGAGATAAGAGGTAATAAATTGACACCTTCAGATTGAAGATATCATATAAGGACCAAAATTACTATAATATGTGCATGCATAACAAATTATTACGATCAATAATCTATTTCTGATTCAGGTGAAGTGGTAGCGGATTGGAAATGTTAGTCATTAAGCCCATTCCATTGAAACAGGTTTGTAATGTCTCCAATTATCAGAGTGAACTTGACTATTTTTATTGACGAAAGTTAAAGATAAATCATACGAAAATGGAAATACAGCTATTATTTAGTCGATAGTCAATAGCCAATGAACTTTTCATATACGCTCTATATTTTTAGTAGGGCGACTTTGTCGAATTGCTATCGTAAAAATGCCAAATGTCGATCATCTCAATCATTCGCAACCCTCATACTGATTGATAGATATGTACAAAGCTGTTTTATGTGTCCACACGTTCGAAAGTTCTAATTATATAAACTACGACATATTGATTTCTAATTACAGGGCGACGAGATGACATCACCTATTAAATAGTGAAAGCTTATTAAAAATACTTAATTGTTCATTGAGCCTTTAACCAAATAAACGTCTTACCCCGGTAAGAAGGGCTTCAGCACCGTCCAAAGCTCCAGCCTCAGCACTTGGTTTATTTTTGACAGATGGGAAGACGACAGCTGTAACTCCTGTTGTTTTTCTAAGGGTTGAATTCGATTGATACCGTTCATCAAATGTGACATCGTTCGTAGTTTGAATATCCGTTGCTAGCTGATCGGCTTGGTCAAGAGTACTTGGAGGAGATGGACCTTTTTTAAGATTCGATTGTAATACATTTGCCAGTTGCTCTTCTACCGTTCCCAATTCAGAAATTATTTGCTGACTCTGTAGAAACAATTAGAATAAGAAATGTATCACAAATATTGCCAAATTAATTGAACTATATAGGTTAGTTTAATCAAGGCTACTACTAAATTATTGAGTATAAATACAGGTAGCAAAACTTAAACGAAATGCCCTTAGTCCAGAAAATTATAACTCGTTAGTAGACAATTTTTAAATGAAAATTGAGACTGCATGGGCATTTTCAGCTTGTATGTGATGCTCGTTTCTGTTTCAATAACTCTAATTTAAATGTAATACACCGTTACAAGTCACGACCAATTTAAATATTGCTACAAATTTCATTTCAGTTTCACAGGTTTCAAGGTTTTGTTTAGGGAACCATCAATAAAGGAAGCATCAATTCTATAGTTCAATGAAATGTTTAATTATATGCACATCATTTCTTCAATGAGATGAAAATGAACTTGGTTGGTTCTACAATTCTCTGGATGATGAAATTATTTCGATAATTTTATTTTTATACAATAACAAATGCAAATTATGCATAGAATTATATGAAATTTTTGCTACACATTCTGTTATACTTGACTCGTTGCTTTTTTTTCAAATTAGTAAGTAAAAAGTCTCCGAGGATCAAATTAGCTTTCTTAACGGCTACATAATTAATGGTGCAATTCTATTGTATTTACAATTTGTAATAACTGCGGAGGTACTAAAAATGAAAATTTTCTTCTATTCTTACGAAAATAAGTGAAGAAGCCAAGGCAAGGCCATTAGAATAATATTCAATACTACATTACATACACACAATGTAGACATGGTCAGTTAAAAATAGTTATAATGATGGGAAATAAATAAAGCAATTCTCTCACTCATTCCGTATGCCTATTGTTATCAATTTCAACATTTGTCTACAGTTTTTTTTACAAATTCTTACAAAAATAAAATATCTAGCATATAAAAATAGACAATGACATGAAATTTAACGTCGTAAAGCATCTCATCCCAATGTATTTCATTAAATTTTTTTATTTGTAAATATTCTGAACATCGCTAAAACATTAGTCCAGGGCCATGGATTATTGAGTTTCAGATAGTATTTGATAGCATGTAACACGAAATTATTGATGAAAATTAAAAATTTAAACAACTAATACATTGCAAATAAGTATTCAATAAATTAATAGCTTTGGAATGTGGCACCGGATAAAAAACGTGATTTGATTTGTATTTCCTATCAAAAGAACTAATTCTTAACGATAATTCTAGCCATAATATCGCATGCTTTCAAACGAAACTTCCGACGCGAATCAAAATTGTACAGACACAAACATATATTTGTGTTTACATTCATGCGTTTTTTAAATCCAAATAACATGACTGCGTACAAATTCTAATTTATGTCTTGTTAGAATTGTCAATCCTCAATACAAAAAGCTTTGAATTGACAACATTCAACTGCACAAATAAATTCCATTATACATTCATTATATTATGAACATCTGCATATTCCTAATATGTTTGTAAATTCATACCACTCCATGGAATGAATGCCGTCATGCTTGTATAAAACTTGACTTAACTTATTAAACCTATTAATTATAGCGTGTGTGACTTGTGAGCATTATTATTATTATTATTTAGAATGGTTGTAACTCGTAATATAATGAACAAAAGGAGAGAGAGAGACCCGGAAAGGAAATCTTCCTCTGATGTCTGATTGACTTTTAATTATAGGTTTTCACACGGAATCTATATAAAGTTTATAAAGCAACGCAGCAGCCTAGTCTACGAACATTAAATTTTACAACTTTAAATCTAGACTTGGAGTTGCAGTTGCATTGCAGTTTACTATACACTAAAATCCCAACTCACTTTCATTTCTCCACACTCTTTATTAAAATGCTTGACGAATTTCCAATCAAAGTGTACGCCCAAAACTATTATCATGCCTCATTTCAGTTCATCTCAGTCAGCTCTTGAAAGAAATGAGATCAAAGAAAGTAAATGAATCTATTCAGGGAATATCGAATCCTGAGAGATGTAATAATGATACAAGATATTGATATCCTATTATCATATGTTGTGCTCGATATAACTTGAATGTGTCTATAAAATGTCTGCTTTAAACTATTCAAAAACCGCAAAATTTCATGTGGTCTGACAGAAAATGACAAAGCAATCAGATACTAATGGATATATAATGGATATCCATTAGTTTAAGGACGTAGAATAACATTAGGTAAAAAACCACCTACAACGGAAGTTTTTAAACGTGTTTAACAAAGTATTAATAAAATACAACTTACCCTGACATTGAGGTCACTTCTGATGGCTGAAATTGCTCGTTCCTGTCTCCGCGATTCTGATAATAAAGCATCGCCAAGGAATTGAGATGGAGCAACGTTGACGTTACTTGGTCCTTGTTTGGCATTCACATTAAAGCTGTTAACTGGAGAGTAGCCGGATACAACGCTCCAAAGCCCTTCGACACGAGAAACGAGAGGTGTAAGTGTTCTGAGCACTCTGTCAACTCGTCGACCACATTGTGGAACATCGTCCATTGTGGCTGACAGAGAAAATCTCGACTCCAGATTGTCAAATGACTTTTGAATCTGATGTTGGAATTCATTTAATTGGTCCAACTTTGTTGCGAGATTCTCCAGTTTGCTCACAAGGGAATTTAATAATGGCCTAGAAAAAAATTAAAATTGCAATTAGTTTTATTTCAAATTATTATTTTATACTAATTTAAAACTCTTTAAATAAAGTATAAGCAAAAGCAAAGCTGTAGGCGACGTCATAATTTAGGGGAAACACCTTAGATCAAATTTAGATATGTATGTGGCTCGTGATGTTTTTTTTTATAGACTCGTAGAATAGAATCGGCCAGTGCAGTATGACTCAATTCTCTATATGGACTCATTTACTTAAATAACACTAGGAGTTTCTGTAAAATTAAATCGGCACTTTACAACCTAACTGTCAGATGAAAAAGAATCATTATTCTATTTTGGCCAATCATCCAGTTTCCCTTTTAAACTTTTAAATAAAATTCTGTTCACTGTACATTCATACTTCTATTGTGCATTGTTACTCGTGAATCGTCAGAGATAGCTTTTATATACTTGTTTCACTAACGTGTGACTTTTGCGGTAGGGCAATAAAATGAATTGCGGTTTATCGAAATCAAATCAAAACTTATTAACTACCTCGATACTTCAACACTCTCTTCCTAATCTTTAAAATCTACAACTAGAGCAGCATGTGGATTTATTAATTCAGATATCTAACCAATAAGTTCCTTGGAATTTTAACTAAGTAATTATCAAAAATCATGTAATTTTAAATTCCTCGAGTCTTGCAATTAGATAAAATAATTATAATAAATCAGGTATGGAACGTTACGCTTTAACCCATAGAATTGCAAATGTGCTAATCAAGTACAAGAGTAACTGGGCAATTTACACACAAAATTAGTCATTGACAATGAAATATCAAGAGTCAAGCAATTATCAAGCGTCACCGTTGTGTCTTGTTAGTTCTTGCAGAGGCTGACATTCTTTAAATGCGTAAATATGTAAAACCATCTCCATTTATCGCATTAATAATGGGGAGCTATCAGTTACATTGGACATTAGGAAATGTTTTGTGTGCACAAGAATTCTTTAAGAATTCATCTTATTGTACAAAAGTGTGCTCGACCACCTTGAGAAAAAAGACAGGACAATAATTCATCCTCTCGTTGTAGTAATCCGTAATCTGGTGAAGAAATATTTATCACAAAGAAAATATTCGCCACGAATGATCAAGAAGATGCTAATTAATAGCTATATATGATATAAAGCTTTCAAAATCATTTTAAATCCATCGGTGAAGTTAATATTATACTTACTGGCTGATAAACTATTGGGAAACCTCAATTAATTAGATAATATTATTATTACACATGATACACAGTTTAATCAATACTCTGACATTTGATGCTAATGCAATTATATTTAGAAGGCATAGTGGAAATTTAATTATAAAAATTAAGGTATATTAAGATTGCTTGGTTTGTGCAAATGTCAACGGGTTCACTGTTTGTCAGTCACTCGTGATACTTGTGTAAATAAAGACTTCATTAAATGACATGACTCTGACTACCATTTTGCATGATGATTGTAATTGTAATGATGATGATGATGATGTGAATTGATGACATGAAATAAAAGTGATGAAATGTTTTTGTCATAAGGAAGAAATAAAAATAATTTTTACTTTTCAAAACAGCAGCCGATCTCCTACTGCAATATATTTATGCTCTCATAAATAATTATAATAATTCCAATAAAAATAAAACCCAAACCCATAATTTGTAAAATAAATCACATCTTTATGAAATGAATAGTTACAGAAGCAACATATGAAATCCAATAAAACGAGATAAATTCATTCACAAAAATTATTACTCATTAAGATTAATTTAAGGATACAAAAAACTTGCAAATGTGAAGAAAATGTAAAACAAGCCCAACCACCCTAATCAAACCAACCCAGAATTCACGGAATTGAATATGGAAGATGAAATTTGAGAATCCATTAAAATTGTGTAAACAGAATCCTTGTCGTTTTAAAAGTTGAAATGTACACAACATTTAACATACATTTTTTACTGTCAAAAGTCAAAGAAACAAAGAACACCATGAAAGTAGAGTGCAAATTCTACCTGCCTGCTTATTATCATACAATTCGCAATGTTTTTTCCTTTTGTAAATTAACAATTAAGGAAGATAACCAAGAATGAAATAAAACAAATGGAATGTTTTTATTTTAAAAAACAATAAAATATTTGGACTCTTTGAGGCTCACATATTTGTATTTCTCTGCATATCTTTCATATTAATAAAAAATTAATAATACAAAATAAACACAAGACAAAATGCAACTAATGAGATCACCCTAGCCAAGCCTGTAGAATTCAATTGTCTGTCTGAATATTAAAATGAAACAACAAATGCTTTATGTTCTTTAGTGATTTTTATTACTTGCAATGTGAGGATTGAATTACTTTGAAATTTTTATTAACTTCCACTCCCTCACTCTCCGTCTGATTATCACATATAGAATTTACATAAGGAAGCGCCAATTCCATTTATTAACTCTATTAATCCCAATTAGGATACTTAAGATCATTTCGAAGTGCAGAATAGCACAATATCATAAACCATTTTTTTTGTTGTAGACGCAATAAATACATTTTGCAATTATGCTCTGAGAGGTTTCACCGAAATTTAAAAGGCCAATAATTTTAGAAAATAATTTTTAATATTTCTAATATTCAAATGGATCGTCCAAACCCTTTTAACAGATGTTAATCAATGGATGAAATGTTTAATCAGAAGGAAGACGACTCCTCCAAGCGAATGTTTATCTGAGAATCTGTAAATAAGCCCAACCTTAGATAATAAATATTTCAAGATGACTTTACAAGTCAAAGGTCAGACAGTTCTGATATTGATTTGTATGCTGTGTTAGCTATGTTTATAAATAAGTTATCCGCAACCACCCAGTTCACCTTTGTAATTTTTCATCATTGAAATAATCTTATTAGTACAGGATAATTTTTTCACCTCCAAGAAGCTAGACTAGATTTGGACGTATTGGCTTGGTATGATTAAAACAATCAGATCAGAGATCACAAATTGCAGTGTCATGTCTCTGTCATCCACATATTTATTTATATCCCGTTTGTCTACAAAGAAATGCAGTAGTTCTGTTGACTTGATGTCCTTTTAGCCATTCTGATGGATTTTCATTTATTGACATCATATTATGAATGATGCAGCAAGTTGGAATGACATTGAAAGAGTCCTATACTACATAATACATTGTATGGATACATGGATACTGGGGTATAAAAATGATCCGATTTGTATTATTTATTTAAGGAGTGCTGTGCCGAGTGACCATCAAACGCAACAGGGGTAAGTTGCCTGATTTGTTCCATTTGAGTTTTTTTATCGAGAAGAACACGAATTACATGATGTTTCTTTTGTCAATCGCTAAATTATGTGGGCTAGCTTTGATTATTCTATCTCATTATATACAACCCTCCTGTCAAAATCCAACAATGACTGCTGAGAGGTCCTACGTTAATTATTGGTCAAGTTATTAAAACTGATATAATCTACAATTCTACCAGCTACTGCTCATTCAAATTTACAATCGACTACCAACTGCAACTGGTGTCATTGTTTTTTATATAGATCTGTTGAGATTTTTAACCTGAGAAGGTCCTTAAGAGTTTTCTGGAAGGCAATTGACCTTAAATATCATTACAATACGAGGCAAGTGATTTCATTGAAGAAATAATTAGGTCTACGTGTGAGCAAAACAATTGAATAAAAATGCTGCTGTTTTAAATGAAATCAAAGATACAAGGCTTTGGCTTGTAAATGACAGGCAGCAACTTTAGTAGTTCTGGTTTTCATAAGAATGGAACAAATCGTCATCAATTAAGATATTCAAATTCATCGAACTAGACCCCATAAATTTGTAAGATTAAGAAATTCAGATGAATAGAATTAAGTCAATGCAGCAAATCAAGAGTAGCAGAGCAGCAATTGATTCATGAACGTATGTCTCATTACTTCTGGATTTCTAATACATACAAATGTTATCCAATAGTAAATAGTTCAGAAGACATTAAGATAACGTAAGTCATATGACTTGTTTTTTTTACATCGATTATGAGTTTACGATAGTAAATTAATGTTTACTAAATGAGCAGTCCTAATTTGTACATTTCACAAATGATATGTTGTTTTGTATTTGTGTGTATCTTCATTTTATAAATCGGGGAACATCTCGAAATCTTGATGACTTTATTACCTTGTAGATTTTACAATTTACAAATCATAATAATTGTAAATCAATTGCATATTTTTATGACAATGTCGATATCAGCTTTCAGATGATTTTATATAAAATGTCATTGTCTTATGATTATCAACAGGTCGGTGACAGAAATTTCAAAAAACAAATTTTGGCAAGACTTATATTATTTTTTCTGAGTAATAAAAACAGTGAATTCTGCAGATGCACCAAGTATTTAGTTATCTTTAATATTGTTGGCACAGAATTGACTCACGAGTAGTAAACGGTAGGTATAAGCAATCTGTACATATCAATAGTAATTTTTTGGAATCAAAATTGTAATGTCAAGTTGGATATGGCTGCCAAATGTTGGCAATAAAACTTTGAGATGCGTATCATCTCTATAACGAAATGATTTGCAGAGCAGCTACACTTGACATTTGTTTATTTCATGAGCATACATTTGTAACACGTGTCGATGACCTGACTCTGTTTTGCATTGAAAATTTAAAACTACCTAATTGCAATTTAATCTTTATAAGAGATTTTGATTTTTATTCGTTTTCATTATTTCTAGAAACCATTTCAAAACAAATGTTACGATTTTGATATTGTAGAATTCTCTAGAATTCTGATCGATGGTTTCTTGAACAATTATAAATCATTTGTACAAATTACGGGGAGAGGATGACTAATAAGGGTGGAGTATAAAGAAGCTATTATAAAATAAAGAGATTTGTAACCGTTGCAAGCCATTAACGATAAGAATGGTGGAGAGAAGTCTTTGAAACGTATATAATATGCAGGTAGGTAGCTCAGCAATATCAATCAATTTACATTTTAATTAGATAAAAATGATTTATAAAGGCTATTCCTCTTGTTCTGCTTTAAGGCCGAAACGCTTGTCTCCCACAGCCTTAAATCATAATATACTGAACAACTATACACAAGAGCTCGTAAAAAACTGATCTCTTTTTGCGGCCAATGATGCCGACGACTGCCAAATAACCACGTAATATAAATGCATATATGTTCCCATATCAATTTATAAAAGTCAATTTCTAATTGACAATAAATATAGTTCAACAGGAACTGCTTTAACCCTGGCATTAAAATTTAAGGAATTCAATTCTTAATGAAAGGGATGCACTTGAGCAGGCCACTTGGAAGTTGTTATAACTTGGCATTTTTTCTAGTAATCAGGCAATGGCAATAAAAAAAATGCGTGAAAAAGTACAAGATCAATGCTCAAGTTGGCTAGTGCATTAATTAGGGCGTAGTCTCAGCAGTTCAATAGTAGTAGTGGCGTCAATTTATCAAATACTTAAGCACACATTTAAAACAATACATTCTCCTCCTTGGTCTCTTATCAAATACTTAACAAAATCATCGCATTAAGGAATCTAATATCCGTTTCATTTAAGGAAACAATCAGCAGGTAGCAAATTAGTTTAGATGGTCAGCCAGTAATCTTATCTTGGTAATGTAATCACAATGCAACCATTCAGAGTTTGCACTCAAAATGTCATCAATGCTGTTGATGGCTGATACCCAAATTAAAATCCATGAGCATTTTTCGACCACGGCCTAGAACAAAAGAAGGGAGATGATGTGGGTTTTAAATTACAACACAAATTACTTACTGGTAAATAAACCAACAACTCATAAACTATTATTTTTTTAGCTTGAGTTCAAAGGTTAGATTCAACTTCAACTAATCTACTATTAATGTAATTCGATACAATGTTTCAGTTGCATAGCTTAAACGTTTAATTAACCTAATAAGATTTAGATGAAGATAGCATTCAACACGAAATAGCCTTTGGGTTCATATTGTCCTGTCTCAGCACTTTAAGCTCATTAAACCCATACTTTTAAAAGAGTCAAAGGGCACTTTTCATTAATTTGTTAATTGTTCTCTAACGATCATCAAGTTATCAACTTAGAGGAGCTAATAATTTCAACAAGCCTTAATTCAAAATTGCTGTAGGCTTTGCCAAACCCAGCGGTGTATATGATTGTGTTTGCACTATAGACTTTGAGGTAATTTGATTAAAATTTGAGATTAACAGATTTAAAAGCAGCTTGATCCCCTCAAAATTGATTATTCCTTCAGGCAGTAATTAAGGTTTCATTGTGTCCTTGATCTAAACTACCACCTAAATCATACGATAACTATTGTCAAATAGGAATTTAGATTCTATAAGATAAATATACAACAAATTGTAAAATAAAAAGATATGTTTAATACTTGAAAATGTAGATTACCTTTAAAGCTTAAATAAAAGTTGTAATTAAAATACAGATCAATAAATATATTTCCGACATTGATGATAATTAAAGCTTACAAATCTTCATTCTTCATAAGACAAGCTTCAGGATTTTTCTACAGAAAAAAACTCTCCTCCAAACCCTTAACAAGATCATTGATCATCGGTATATAAAACTGCCAGAAATAATAATAGGCGTAATATAATCTAACCTCCAATTAGATCAATATTATTGCAATATTATGTAGAGTATGGTACGTGCATGCAAAACCCATGCCTCAAGCTATTTAGCACATAATATTCTTATATTTTAAAAAAACAGGAAACCTTCCCTAAAATTTAACATTTTTTAGAAGTCAATTAATTTAATTGCAATAGGATAAGAAAACGTCAACAAATTCCCCAACTTCAATGCTATTTAGTTATCTTAAGTTTCAGCAGTGACATAACAATATCAAACTTTAGCCATCAAAAACAGCACCCAATCAACCTGACCAAATACAGTCATGCATGTATTATGTAAATTACAAGAAAACTGCAAAGAATGCAATCTGCAGCATATGCAGTAGTGGATTTTTGGAGGTGAATGAATTTAATATAAAAAATTAAGCTGATAATAATGTTGATTATTTTGTGAAGATAATTTGGTTGGGATTAAAGTGAGCGTGGAAGAAAGCTTATTAAAATGCAGTTGGAGTGTCAAGCAAGAGCCAGGCACGGTTAACATGATTGACGTGATCACTGCAGAATAACTGCATCCCCTGTGTGACAATCATACTTTTCTTATCATTCGTGCAATATTTATTATGTTCATCTATCATTTTACCCCTTTTCAGAACTATTGAGGATTCCGATATGTGAGTTAAGTATTGACTATTTTTGATTTTGACCTAGTTGATTGAGATCAAAAACCTTAAAGGCATTAGATAAAACACAGTTGTACAATCACTATAATCAGCAATTGACAATAAAATCGCAAATTTAATACTTTAAATGGGTTTTTTATTTGACTTTATTTCAGGACCTTCCAAAAGATTAAACTGAAAGGTTGAGCTAATTTTTAGAAAAAATGAATTCCGACTCAAAAGACTAATGACAAGAGATTTAAAGAAAATGTTTACAGGTTGCCGTCAAGTCCTATATACAATTCCTTATTGTGCCCTTGTACAAGAGAGCAATTATTATGACAAGATCTCATTAATCTCGTAGCAGATGAATTAGCTTATTAATATTCGCCAACAATGTGGATAGTCGAGATTCGAGATGAACATAACCTTAATCATGTTTAATAACCCTACTGTCATAATCCTTTCATTTCGTTCATGTCTCATTCTCCAAGCATATCCCTTTAACTCAAAAGACTACACCGAATAAACTGACCCAATTGCATATACGAGAGTAATCACATCAAACTTTTCACAATGATCAAACGCAGCCATTAACTAACTAATATTGCTAATAATGATTTGTACTTTGCATTTTTAAAGCTGTGAAATTGGTAGTAGTTGGAAGATTAAATTCCTGTTCTTTATCTCTTGTCATAATAGATCATGGATTGACGACGAGGGTTGTGAGTTGTGTAATTTCTAACAAAACAGAGATAATGAGGCGTAAGTAAGTAGTCAGTCACAGAAGAGCAATAATCTTTGCAATAAAACAATAAAAAAGTTTTTTTGGAAATGGTAGCACAGCCTTGAAATTCTACTTTTTCATAATTAATCCTATTTAATTACGTTTGTTTGCTTTTTCTACTTTACATTTCTATTTACTCAAAACAATTGGTTTTCATGAATCTGGATTAATTTTGAAAGGGAACGGTACTTGAAACCTTCTGCTACAAAAAAGATTACCTTCATGCTTTAAACTGATCTATGAATAGCTTCTAATATAAGTTAATTAGTTTGGACGAAAACAGGTGGTTTCAGTTACTGGTATTGAGACTGTTTTTTTAAAAAATTCTATCTGTAATAAAAAAACACACCACTAAACAAATTTAAAACAGCAGTTTTTGACATCTTGTCTTGTCAAAATATTTTTTGAAGGCAAGTTACAATTTAATATTTTTAAGTACAAAAATTTCTCTTCAGCTTAAGGAATTATTTATTTTTGCGTGTTTTTCAATAAAAATACACAAGTAGAAATTTAGCTCACTTCTATTTTTTGCAAATGGTTTTTTTCGAATGCAGAAATTACCCAGAAAAGACATTGTGTATGGTTTCGCTTTACTTCTGCATTGCATCCTCACATCATCATATAAACAATTTGCACAGAAAGATGACATCGTTCACAAAAACATTTTTTTGGTCTGGTATCACTTACAAAGTGTCAAGTGAAATGCCTCTGGTAACAGCAGATATTGTTGTAATTTAGGTAAGAAAAAGAAGATTCAAGTTATTGAACAAGGGCAATCTTATTATTTACTAGAAGACCATTACATACTCCATTGATGCGTTTCAACATTTGGTGTTTATGACAAACTCCCATGAAGGATTTATAATTGACAGAGATTTAACAAAACGTTCTTGGTACTGCATGCCATGGGATATTTTAGATTGAGGTAGCCAAAGATAGAAATTTAACAGACATTAAAACCACTTTCTTCGTTTTATGAAAACACTTTTAAAATATCTAAAGCCATATGGATATTTTTGCCTTTGTCTTTGACCGATAACCCTCACTGAATGCAAATTTATTGTCTGATACTAGACTTGCGGTAAACCCGTTTTAAACTTGCAGTATATTTAGAGGAATCGACATTGATTCTTATGAAATACATCTCTTCAGTTCATTGATTTAGGGCAACCACGTTTAAATAGTACTTTAGAAGCATATAGACCAAAAATATTTTCAAATTGGTTAGTTTGTCTGTGAAATAATTGATAACCTTCGGCACATTTTGCAAATACAAAAACTGAGCCGTGTTAAATTAGATTATCTATTTGTTTAAATATCCACATGTTTGTTCTTTTGTATTTAAGACCTTAACCCACATCTATGCTAAAAACATACTATCCATAACCGTCTAAAGCTCGTCTTAAATTATAACCAAATTTCATGCTAACAAGCTTTGGAATTGTTCACATATCCACATTTGTGTAAATTATAGAAATGCAAATCTTTAGACAAATAATTTGTCTTAATCGTTCATTTACAACAATTTATTTAGTGATAAATTACCGATTTATTCATGACATTATTTTAAAACCCCACAGATTGTCAAATGAACATTTACCATATAGCCAAGGAAGCAAACGCTTGCCAACGAGATTTTAAAATACACAAGTAATGACAACCCCCTGCCAGCTCAATATGTATATTTTAAATGTGTAATATGCAAAGTTATTCGAAACGTAATTCATTTCGTACTGCTGTCTATACTTGTTAAATATTATATGAGAAAGTGAACAAAAGATGCAATATTATTTTTGTCAAGAAGTAGGAATTAGAAAATGTTATAATGTTAAAAATTCTAAACTGTAATTATGCTCGAACTTCTAGCTTCATCATTGTTTTTGGAAACATTAGAAAGACTGTAAACCATTATCTGGAAGTTAGTTTGACATGATAATCAGATGCCGTAATTGCTCTTCAATTATGACACGACAGGATAGTTGCCCAAATCGAATACAATTTCATACATTCCAAGCGTTTATCATAATTTTTAACTACGTTCAATTGCACATTGTAAACTTTTATAAACTTTATAGACTACCTACGTTTACAACGTCTCGAATGATATCCAAACAGAAGCAGTCAATATACAGTAGTCATCAAATTTTACTTTGTTTATTACAATATTTTTTGTAGAATAATATGCAAATATTAATTCATAATTGGTCGGCCTTATTTGTCTACAAGGTGGACTGCAGTCTCAGTTTTTTGCACGTATGCACTGTGAAGTAGCACTGAAAGAAGTAGAATTTGTCATTACAAATTCACAATTGGCAAATATCTTTAACTTCTTATGATGTTTGTATTATCGATATGTCGTCGTCAGTGAAATTTATTGCTTGATTTTGATCGGACTGAGAATGATAAGAATATTGATTGTGTATACGGATTGATCAGTTAATAAGAGAAGACATAAATAATCCTACAAACAAAATCTGTCGATTGAGTCAATTACTAATAAAGCCATTAGAGAGTTTTTTTTATATTAACGTTACAGTATTCAAATCCAAAAGAACGATCATAACATAATCTCAAGGTACTAGATACGCATATTTATCTTTAAACGAGCATGAATAATTCAATAAAAAGATGCAAATTCCCTGTTTTGCAAACATGGATGGTCGTAATTTGTAAATTATCAACTGTAAAAATCTTCAACAACAGGATACTAAGATAGCCAGATTACGCATAAGAAGAAAGCAAAGAAATAATAATCAAAAATTGATCAAGGCAGGTTTAACACACAACGCTCGTCTTTACGATGTTTGTTCTAAGTTAAAACATTTATCATTGAAAGATGAAACCCGCTAAACCCTCGGCTTTACTCTCGAGATCGTTCTTATTACAATTTAATTTAACCAGCCACCCAATCGGCCACATTGTACAGTCATCAAATGTCATAGCAAGAGTTCACTGTATCGAATCTATTCTTCAGTTTCGTATCATCAAATCATTTTGATTCTGATATCACCAAAGAAATCGAAATGATAGGACTGATGATGACATGCGGAATTGTTTTTCTATTTATAAAACTCGACAGCGGATGAAATTGCAGATTTTTCAACGAACAGAAGAGATGGGTGTGGTTGTGATTTTGCATATATGCTAGACAAACGACGAATTTACAAATTTATTTTCTGAGACTAGAAGCAGAAAAGGATGCGACATGACCCCCATTTTATTACAATTTCTCTAGCAAAATAATTCAAACGAATAGGTGCCAGTTTCTCTTGTAAAATCTCTATTATAAATATCTGAAATAGAGTTTCCGTTCTACTACTACGGAATTAAGCTTCTTCATTCAATATCATTGGTGCGAATAATATGTCCACTTCATTGATATTATTCGATCAAGCGATACTTAAATACTTTTACCAAAACTCTATAGTGAAAAGCTTTATAATTTTTAGTTGTAAGCCTCCACTGAATTTATTAAAAATTAGCTACCTGGAAACTTCAAGGTACTGGTCAAAAGGAATTAACATTTGAAAAAAAACTTGATCTTCGATGCTGACTTTGACAGTTCTCAAAATCGACAAATGCCGATGGCTTAAATATACCGATTATAATTGCTCAATGAGGCCAACGCCCTGACATGCCAATAGCCAATTTGAACAGCATTTTCGATCTAATTGGCTCAAAATACCTCATGCCCACGCGTTTTGATCAGCGATCTTCATAAGATAAGACGTCTGTTTCATCGGCTATTACATGAAATCAGCAGAGCAACAGCCTCTTAAGGTCATTATTATCAATAATTTTTTTGTATCAACATATTATATTTTTTTCAAAAAACACAAACTGTCGTAATGTTCAATTTGCTTTTAAGCATATAACAGATCTATGAAAATCTTTACTATTTATGGAAGAAATATTCGCATACACGTGCAAACTTCTGAGTTGCTAAATGAAGTCATGGGGAACAAACCGGAATAAAAAAAAGGATACCAAAAGAAAGGAGAAATGCTAACATGTATGTGAGTGTGATCTAGATGTTTATGTGACAGGTTGTTGAAATAAATGCAAACGCTCTGCTCTGCTTAGGATGTATTCAAAGGAGCAGATATATTTCACAACTTTATGGGTGACAGTTCGACACGTTAAAACAAAAGACAATAGTTCCTCAGAGATTTATCTCCCGATATTCCCTCCATCCAAACAATTTTTTTTAAAGAACAATATTAACAATACATATAAGGACACTTAATTGGGCAAATAAATCACAAGATTTTACACCTTACATCTGTTTACTTCTTTGTTCCTGTCATTTCGGCTAAATTGTGAGCTTACATTTCTTTCCAAATGTCAAACTACAATGCTCAATAATCATTCTCCGATTGCAAGTTATTCGAACAGGAAATGCTTCTGCTTCTAGCTTCTGGAAGTTGCTACTGATCTACATGGCAATTAGTATTTCAAAGCAATTTAGCTTGATTTCTTAACACATTCATACGTGCTTTTTCAAATAGTCCAAATCTCAAATGAAGAGAATATTTACATGCAAGAAGAGAATAATCCATACCACTTAAGTTACTTGTGCCTACGTCAATATTCAAACAATTGTCATGTCATAGCCAATTTATTTGCCTGTGTTCTACATTAGAAGCAATTTTCCTATTGGACTCACCAATCCGGTGTAATTTGCCTCGATTATTTCGATGGAAATCAGCCCAATTCTTTTCAATATTCAATATTCATTTGGGATTTCTTTCAAGACCCAATTACTCTATTCAGAACCACATAGATCATCATCGACATGACATAGCAGCTAGAGCTAGACGCTTGATTTCCGTAGACAAGGACTGATTAAGATTCTGATTGCTCTAACCTAAACTGCAAAGCCAACCAACGTACATATGGTTAACTTGTCCTGAGATAATTGTTCTTTTACCACTAGCTCTTAGCACGCAAAGATGTTATGTCATCCATTTTTTCAATAATCATACCTACATTTCAATTTTTCATCTTGCACATAGGGATTCTAGATATTTAAGATGCTCGCTATTGCAAAAGCAATAGTTGCACAAAGAAGAAAAACACTAAACTGAGATTATAAATATTGGTAACTTAAAAAAGTGCATTTCATCTTTGAGTAAAATCCTGATTCAAACCCAGTCCAAGATTTCTATTTACGTCAACAAAAGCCAGTTCATATACTTTAAACTGACCAGGTCAATAATTTCAAAACAGTTGCAGTTCGATCGATAATAAACTGAAGGGATAACAATTGATCATTGTTGATGAGATTATCGTGAAAAAATGAGTAATGAGATCAGAAGATGAAGTTAGATGAGATCTTGTTATCGAGAAGAATCAAAAAAAGGATTGAGATTAAACAAAACATTTTTATTCCTTTGGGGTGTGGGCAGTAAATCGTAAGTGTTGCCTACATGAAGAACTTCTTCACGTCCTAAAATGGACCATTTAAGTTTTCTTAAATCTGATCCACATAGTTTCCATTGTTTATTCTCCTATTTTCAATAGGGAAAGCAATTTCATCCCTTTTTCAGAAAATCTCAAAAGTCCCAACATCCTTACTCTTCGACACAAATTTGTAAATCTAAAAAAGGCAAATAAGGTTGTAACTTGTTCCATAAAGTCAATACTCTTTACGCTTATTTGAAGTCTGTGTAAGTAATGATCATGTTTGTTTATACTTATTTATGAGTCCAATTGACCAATGGAGTCATCTCTTGTTTCAGTTGTTTTTATTATTCACAACTAAATGTATTATGGACTAGAATTACTTGGTAATAAAAAACTATAGCTAATTGATTAGGTTGAGGTGCCAAGCTGTCAACTATTACGGAGATGCTAACCTTTCAAATTAAAAGTAAACACAACTTTTTTTTCTTGACGTAATGAATTCCCTAGAACTTCATTTTCTTGGCAATACCCAATTTATGGACATGGCAAGAAATAATAACTAATGCAGTCCCATGACCTGGCATGTTTTGATTTTCTTTAAAATAATAACGATTAATAGCCAGGTCAGAAATAATAGGTAGACACATCAATATCAATAAAATTTTGGCTCTGGCTCCTGTAATTAAATTACAAAATATTTCAGTCTCAAAACCTTCAATCTTTGATCTTTCACAAATACTGACCAGCAGGGCCTAATAATAGGGTGCTCTAACTTACACCTAACAAAATAATTGGTCTAGAAAACATATTTGTTATTCGTTATGGGTTCCAAATTATTGGAATAATTTAGATGCGTTTGTGTGAATGTAAATTGCATCATTACATCAAGACTCGACCACTAGCAACTATTCCATTCTTGACTATGGTTATGAAATAATGTCTAGAATTCGAGTCTTGGAGATACCGAAGATTATTAAAGGTTGCTTTGTTTCTACAAGAACCAGGTGTGATTAATAACCCGAGCTTGAGTGATTGTTGCTCCCAGAAGAAATGATAACATATAACTAATATAACTATATCTCATTATAGCTGTACAAATAGTTTGAAATGTTTGGATTTTATTCAAAGCACGTGTGTATTATAAGATGCACATTAAGTGCAACAAATAAGAACAAACTTGTCAAAACATTCTGTCCGTCTGTTATTCAAAGTGTGACTTTTGTATGAAACGCTGTTATTATTAACACGTCGTCATTATATTATACTCGTTCAGCTCTCATTGCGAATTCATTTCAAGGCTTATCATTATTAGGTATCTTTATATATTGATAAATATTTACCTGACTTTTGACGGGCATTGCAGATTACAGTGCATTTTAACTAATCTTCAAGTCACGAATCCTTGTTATCTTAACAAGCTATGTATTTAATTTCATTGCAATCTTAAAATTGCAGCAAAAATACTATTTCACAAAATTGGATTCATTTCAGGGCATTTATGAGCAACTTTTAACAATTATATTTTTGAGCCATAAACAAATTTTCTAGGCAAATTAAAATCTGATCAAAAAATTATTCCATTCCTCCAAACATTATATTTATGCACTATTAAATTAAATAGCGATTGGTTTGATACAAAATGCGTAACAAGATGATATTAAAATGCTTTCTAGTCATCACATGATGAAAATGTGTGTAAAGTTGTTACACAAAATGACAAGTGTAAATTGCATCACCGATTGCATGGTTTCTGAATTTGAGGTCGGGTTTATGTTGTGAAGAAAGCACACCAAGGAATTTAATTCACACGCCGGCATCACACAAAAACTTGAATCCAACAGATAGAAAAATATACAAAAGCAAAGTCATTGAATAGCAGACAAGTCCAAAATTCAAAACACCGTAAAATACATAAGATTGGGAAATGCCGTCAAATAATAAAGAGGAATTACATACCTACGGTTGAAATCTTGAAGTGCGTATACATTCAAAACTTCAACAATTCAACATTCATATTTACAAACACGATTTGGTAAGCAATTTTTCTAGTGCATAGTTTACCTTGCATAGTCATATAGACAATAATCTACTGAAGCTAGAGTTGGAGCATGAATGAATATTATTGTAAACTGGTTGCATAAACTACCGTCTTTGTTGATAAGAAATAAGATGGATCTGTAGCGATGCACTTCTGAATTATCAACTAGAGTAACCATTTATATACATTTTTATTCTTATTACTTATCCACTCTTTCATCACATTATTCACAGAACGGACGAATGACAGGACAGCCTAATAACCATTTACGTAGAAACAAGTGTGTACAAAAAATAAGTAAAATGAAAGCAAAATTTTTTATTTCATTTTGTCTCGTAAATTCATTATTAATAACAGAATGGAATGTACCCTAAAGGAACATCCACATTTCTTAAATCCAAGCAAACCGATATGAAGATACAACTTTTTAAAGTATGATTTCGTATGTATTATGCCAAAAGTTGTGAATGTTCCCTGAAAAATATCATGACAAGTTTATGTCCATTAATTGTAAGCCTTGTTACATTACATTATGTTGGTCAATATTTCTCAAGCAAATTGGACATTACTATAACATCCTCCCATTGTTTTCATTAAACCCAGAGTAATTATTTTAGGTAATTGGTTTTAGATAATTGCCGCTGCCTCTTGAGGTTCTTCAAGTAGTATTTCAGACTACATGTAATATTTATTACAAACCAATCTGAACGTTGGTTCATTTTGTTCTCGTAAATAAAATTATAGCCGAGTCGATGGCTTACAGATAAAATAATAAATATCCTAAGGGTGGTTTAAACATTTTTAAAATGAGATTTAATTCCGATAGATTTCAATTAAGTTTTGATTTCTTGTGATTACCCTACAATGTTCTTTTCAGCTAACAATGGTTTCATTTAATGTTTTATGGCTCATCATTTTTAATACCAACGTCCGTTGTGAATTCTTGTGAATCTTTGAGGCACTTAAGAAAGTAAATGTTAAACAACGAAAACCAAAAGTGGAGTAATTTGTTTTAAATGTAACGACGATAAAATACAAAAAAACACACTTGAGATTAAGATAAAATCAGTTAAAATTAATTTTCATCCTAATCTAATCTACAGCTATAAGGCACATAAAATACTTTAAGCTCAAGATTATTTGACAACCACTTGGAAGCATTCCCATTTGCTTGCTACTTCGCTCATTGATAATATTTTTAATTAACAGCTTTACTTTGAGGATTTCCCTTTAGTTGGTTAGAATAGAACCTAAATGTATTGAGATATTAGGAAGACTCAAGTGTGAGAATTTTATTTTAAAAGGTGCAACAAAAGCAATAAAACTTTGGAAAACTGCAATCTTGAGTCAATTAAAATGAAACGCTGCGGCTGCATATAAAGGCCAGGTTTTAAAACTATGAGATGGGATATGGGTGTTGACATTATAACCAGCATTTTTGGCAAACATAAACCTCTTGTTTTGATTGATAAATGTTTTTTTGCTGTGGCATTTGCCAGAATTCGCAAGTTTCGAATGAAAAAACTTGAAAATGTCTATTTTAAGGGAAACTTCCTAATTGAAATAAGCATGTCAGTTAATCCTTCGTACTTTTTTAATTCATATCCTGCATGCAATGGCAATAACAGTTTGTTTATGTTTCAATTAGAAAATCTACCACAAAATACAAAAGGATATTTTAGGTAAACCTGTCCTGTACCTATTGTTCCTTCAACAGAGGCTTTGCAAAAATAGTACAGAAAGGGCAGAAAATATTTTTTGCATAAATTAATCTTTTTTGTTGATAAATCTAGAGCACTCCTTGTTTATTGCACTAGAGTTATTAGTTTATGTTAACAATTCAGTATTTCAACACAATCACCCTAATAATGAACATTTCTTCAAAAAATCTTGAAAAGATAATGATTCAGTTTTCTACAAAAACATGCCACCTCCAAGGGTTGCGTGCTATACCCTGTTCGTGTGAGATTTTATTTTAGCATAATTTACCAACTTGATCGATTTGTCACAATTCAGCACCCGAAGCATCAACATGACGCAAATTGTTGGTAATTACGTAATGAAAGACTATTTAATTTTTACATTTTTAGTTTTTCTCTACATGAATTAATCTGCGGAAGATCTAAAAAAAATATATGCAAGTCTATGACTATCACTTGAATCGTAGTCCGATAAAATCATCGAAAATCATTCTTGTTTTTGGGCTTTTCTCCACGTTACTTTAATAAAAGCATTCTGAACAAAGTTTTTTACAGTAATTATTTTGTTGTATTATCCACAATATTATGAAGATTTATTGACGTTAAAATTTATTTGATGCTTGTGTAATTACTCCAAATAACATTTTGGGTGGTATAATGATTGAAAACCCTACTTCTTAAAAATATTGTATGTATTTCTAATTACGGGTGTTTTTATTACAATAGATATGGATATCATTTTGAAATTATTTCGACTTCGCGACATGTTGTTAAATTAATATCTTCAAATTCAAACAACAACCGTTATTCTCAGGTGACAAAGTTAAAATGAAATGTAAGCTGCCTTTACGACTTTTGTTACATATTGTACTACCCATAATCTAAATATATACAATTGCAAATATAAAAAATTACACATCGTATATCATTTTGAACAGGTGAGACCACAAGATCATCAAGACCTATTTATCAAGTTAGCCATGCTTCAAATAAAATTGTAAGATTATGACAACAATCTCATCAAGAATCTCATTATCTTTCAGTATGATTCCAAATGCATATGAAAAAAGGCGATCTTGAGAAGAGAAGCAAAAGTGTTTTACCTAGCAGGTCCTTTATTCGTAATGGGAAATTGTAATCAGTAGAATTACTCTGTACTTGTACTTTATGGACGAAGTAATGGACCTTAAAGAAGGGAATTGAAGAGTCGACGGAGTAATTGGGTCAGCCTCTCAACTCAATCACTTTGCTTTTAAACTTTAAACATTTAAATACACACTACATACTATTATCCACACACATAAAATAACAACATACGCAATATTCTTCACTCTTCTTGTTAAGTTTTAACAAACATCCAATTATTTTTATTTCGCCAACGGTCCAAACAATTAGACTGAGCTGTCCATCAACACTTGCCGGAATTTATTTACCACGAGTTTCTGATGAGTGCTAATAGTCAACTCGAGTCAGAGTCCTCGGCGTAACAATTACGAGCTTGTGTTTAAAATTGAAATGTTTATATGTTACAAACATGAGAAATGTTACTTTAGGACATTATGATGTAAAAAGTATTAAGCACGAGGTGGATGATGTAGATAGAGAATTGTATAAATACAGTCATTGGACATTTTTTTTAAAACAAGCTGTAACTTTTATCACTTAAACAGGAAATTTGCAACCAAATGATCTCTTAGACAATCAAAATTATACGGTTTTAATTATCGTTTTATGTAGTTCCTTATAATTTTAAACGGTATAATTCTGTCATACATAATACTGTGCTTAAGACCTGTAACTAATTAATTAAAGATAAAAACACCCTCGTGTTTCTTGCGGGTCATGAACTCAAGAACAACATAAACAACAAAGTAAACACGGATATCAATCAATCTACAAGACACACAAACTACACGGTACGGAAGGTTGCTTACATAAATAAATAAATTGCATTGCAAAATGCATTTTGTGCACTTGGTCTTTTTGGCAAGAGATTATGTCACAAATGTCTACGATTGCTATTCTTTAAACCATCCTAACTTGTGTGCCTTATATTCATTTGCATTATTCATACGTTAATTTAAAATGGAACAATTGTAATCGTATTAAAAAGTCTGTAAAGGTTTCGTCTGGCTGTCTGTCTGACCCACACAAACACAATCTTTTTGCCTTTCTGTCTAGGCTCTCGTCCAAATTCAAATCCCATAAACTCTATAAAGACGTTCTAATTCTTCTAACAGTCTAACACTGAATCAACCTATTAAAATGCAATAATGATTGAATAATCGTTATATAAGCATCAAACAAGAAGAAGTCTGTGGTGTTCGAGTCTTCATATTCCATGCATGATGAGATGACAAAACTAGATAAGAAATACCTTCATAGTAATCTAAAGCACAAGTGTCGGTCGATCAATAGGCCAAAGCTAAAATATTAAATGTTAAACGCTAAACATCTTTGCTTGCATGACGACTCTTTGCACAATGAAATAATATAGTTGTATATATTGTGTACATATGTAACAATAATGATGCACTTTAGAGGCACATATGAATATGAATATAATTTTATGAAGTACAAGTTACAATAAATGAATTGAATGAAGGGTGTGGGTTCTATGAATCCATATGCAAACCCAGTTAGAAGCTATTGACAGTGTAATATATTGCCATTCAGGTAGTGTGTTGGAATAGAAGAAACATGAGCTGCATATACCACTATTATACGAGAACAAGTTACCAATACATTATCATAGTGTATTGAACTGAGAATACTGAGATGGATTCATAAATTGTAGTATCCTGTCTCATTTGGTTATTATGTAATCATAACAATGCTATACAACTGCTACAAAACTTAAGCAGTGAGTGTAGGCAGCTCCTTGTGAACTAATAAATGCCTGTGTAGAATTGTCCATATAATATTTATAATTTTATAATAGACTCTGCCTTTAAAGGCCTCAGTTAATTTTTACTCCACTCTTGTAAACCAATAACTTTTTGACCATCTCAATTTCATGCTAATGTCATTCCATTCTTATCTCCAATATAATAATTCTTCAGTTTATAAGAACTCTCCTACAATTTGGCAATATGATATTTATTACAGCATCAAGTTAGGAAGTGCTTGACTCAATTTTCAGTTCTAAACATGTTCAAAATATTCGCATACGTATCAGTCTCGAAATTTAATGCAACCAAAGATGACAACAAAGGTTTTGTTTATTATCTGATGTGAGCATAGGTCAAGTTTTTGAAAAGATTTTGAATTTACTATTTGTAATAATCCGTTTTAAAAGGATAAATCTATTCGGTTTTGACACTCTTACAATATTTGCGATCAAATTGTGCAAAACTATGAAATAATGTCAGGTTCAAAAGGTTCAGATTTCAGATCAATAATAAATGCATGACACCAAAATTGAAGGGATGAACAAGTGTTGACTAAATACAAGCAAATATTATCATTACATAGAACAAGCCCCCACTTGCACTAATACTTAATTGTATAGTTTGAGAGATGTTATTTCATGCTAATTTTTTTGTGCGTGAATCGGTACGAATTTGACACAATCGTAGAGCATAAAATATAATAATACTATAGACGTGAATCGTAGTCTTCATGTTATGAAGTATCATCCCACGAAGGTAGTGTTTATTTGTCCCATAACTCAAGATTCATTGTTTGAGGGAGACGAAAGTGAGATTTTACGACACACCCTTACATCAGACATCAAGATTCGAGACAACAGCTTTCTTGGGGAAAAGTTCTTACTTCTTTGTGTCAAACAAAGATGAAGAATACGAAGGTTTTTTCAACAGCGTGTCTAATGGCTGAAAATTCTTAAGCCTCCAGACATCTTTGGCTTATCTACTCATCTTCAATTAATTTTTAAATGAATAGATCATTCCAATACAATAATGTGTGAAATTGAATCATTATTAGCTTTTTTTTGTAAAAAAAAATCCAAAATGTATTCTTCTTATCAGAGGCAACTTTAGCTAATCATCACTCGTCCGAAACGACAATGACCCAAATCTCGTTTAATGACAATTATTCGTGTAAAGGAAAGTATCGGGACTTTATTCGAAGTCGAGTTGAATTTGAATTACACATATAGATATTTCGATTTATAATTCAATATTGCTTTGTAAATTAAAAGGAAACTAATCCAAAGTAACCCTAACCTGTTTCCGAACTTGTAATTATGATTATGAATGGACGTACCTGGCCGTAAATTTTAGAAATTGTTGTTTTATTTATCATTATATTTGCGCCGATAAATTAATTAAATGGTAATATCTTCATACATGCATTTATACTTAGTGTGGCCACACAAGCTGTTTTGATCGATTATTGACATTACTTATTTTTCCTGCAGGTAGAGATTAGAATAACAGAAATTAAATGATTCGTGATGGTAAAATATGATGATGAGCTTAATTGACCATTTAATAGCTATTAGTTAACAATTACTTATGGTTAGGATGTGATTATAGTATATACAATAAGAGATGGATGAGTACATCAATGAATTTGGGACAGAAACACATTATTTCTGTTTAATTTTTACATTCTTTAATTCATAATAATTTGTAATTGCATGTTTCTCAGCGTTTAATTCTAATTAAATTATCTAAACTGCAATGAAGGTAGAAAATTCTCAGAGTTTCTTAATTTTATAAATGATTTAATTCTTCCATCGAAATTATTTAATCAAGGCAAACGTCTCAATCTCTCAATGTAGCAAATAAGTTTCGAAGCTTCAAAATTAAAGCGAGTCGATCGTCTTTGATTTAAAGGAAAGAACAAAGAAATGTTCCAACTTGCTACATACTTCAACCAACTAATAGGTACTTTTAGACTTTTAGTGTTCTAGTAAAGAATTTCATGTTTACTAGCATTCTATTAAACAAGGTTCCCTGTTATTCAATAGTATAAGCAGACAAGTAAGTGTGCTCAAGGGAATTTGTACAAGTATTGTAGGGATTTTTACAAAAGAACAAGTAAATAAACAACTAAAACAAATCACTGATACAGATTGCCGAGAAGGTTAAACTTCTATTAAATACTGACAATAAATGGCAAATTGCTTTAGAGCCAGAAGCAAAGGGAATAGATTTCGGCCAAGTTTTATTTTATTGTTCAATTATGTACTTATTTTATCGGGATTCATGTTCACCCCCTCCTGTGACTTTAACAAAATATAAAGTTCTTGAATGCTTAAATACAAATACATTTCAATATTTTGTACACTTTCTGCTGTATCATTCCTCGCATATTAAGTACAAAGAAATGATCGGCTATTAAATAAATAAGCCTCAAGCAACCAATATTGTATACTTAAAAAGGTTTATCAAAAGTAGATCAATAATTTGTATTTTTCATGAATTTAAATCATGAGCAAGAATAAACACAAATGTATTATAGCTGACCCTGTGAATGAAATTAATCCTCTAATTCTAATTCATATTCCCTTTACAATTTAGCGAGGCCAGGCCCAAACAAGACTGTTTTATATTTTACTCATAAAATCGTAAACCATTTGAATTTATTAGACCGGATTCCTTTTGAATAAATATTCCGTAATTTTGGGTTGGGTGGTGCTGCTCAACTCAAGCTTCGTTAATAATAAATAAATTTAATTCATACATAGCCATAATGCTAAACAAGCCAAATCTAAAATATTATTTAGTATTATTCAAAATCAACGAAGTAAGAACTAAAGCAGAATTTGACCCAGGCATATTACACATTAACAATTAACATATCATATATTGTTAAAAATATCCACACCGGGCTCAGTTACCGACACAAAAGTAACCCAGAGGCTCATTGACAGGTAATAATGAAATGACAAGTCATGATGGAAATGTGATAACCCTTCTCAATTCACAATTTGCAATAAGCCATTCTTATTATTTCATTTGAGGTTTTCTTCAGAGTTCACATAATGAGTTTCGAAATAGACAACTAGCATAAGGGCTGACTCTAGCTTATTCTATTATACACAACTTGTAACTTTGTAACAACTTTGTTACATACAAAGCATAATTGTGTGTATTATTGCTCAGTTGAGATTCAATAATATTTAAAGCCCAGCCCAAATCAATCATATTCATCTATCGATTATCAATTCCAATTGTAATTAATGTCATGGACTACCCTCCTCTCAGCTCTTTTGATTAATGTAATTGATTTGCACTAAATGAAAAAATCACTTTTTGGACACCCTATAGATCTTCACATTTCAAATCTCAATCCAATATGTAAAAAAATGACAACTGATATACTAAATTGTATTTAATGACAAGCATATAATATTATGGACGTCGTGGACTGAAATCAAACGTTGAGTTGTTTTCTTTACAAAAAGTACGTGAAACAATTAGGATTCCATCCATACACTGATTTTTACAAGGACATATCGTGAGTCACGAGACTGGAGATCCTAATTCCTAATGCTTGAAATAGTGCGTGAACATCTTCAGGTTTTAAAGGAATTTTTATTCTAAACCAAATGCATAATAATAATGCATCCGTCGTGATTCCATCCTCTTGTCAATATTTATAAAAGAAGATGATTGATACGATCAAAAAAAACGAGGATCCTTTCAATTAATTTAATTTCAAGATCAAAATTTAAAACTTTGCTGCATGACGAAGATGCGTGCGCCCACGACAGAAATTCATTTTTATGGACACCGTTCAATGATAAAACGTGAGAAGGGATGAATCTTTTTTGAGACTTTTGACATTCCATTTTTAATGTTCAAGTCCTCTCTTTGATGTTTTATGAGGCAATATCATGCAAGATTTTTAATTGTTTTGGCATCATGAGAGGACTTCGGATGGATTATTTTTCTATTGTGTTTTACATTTCGGAATCTTTAATAGACATTTTGTATTTTAATATTCTTCAATGCTAAATCATAAATGTTCATCACGAGGCGTCTCTTTATTTCAATTCCCATTCCTGGGTTTCGTGGTAAACCGCAATAAGGTTTTGTGCATTTTTCTTATATAGAATTAACAATCAACAACTAAATGCATTCTTTACGGAAACATTATTACCTTCAGTTTCAATCAAAAGGTCTTTAGTAGGTGAAAGAGAAACATTTTGCCTCTATTGTGTTTTAAGAAGGTAATAAAAATAAAATGATTGCCTTATTAAGATCAAATCAAATCCGCCTTTTAGAAGGATGGAGGATACTAAGCAGACATTTTTACTTTTTAGGTTATTTTTATTTTTTTATTGCCACTTTGCATGTCAATTTGACAATTCTATTGTTTTACATTCCCTGTAGAAAACCTTCAGTCTTGAACTTTAGTTTCAACTACGAATGTTCATTGTTTAAGAGTGATATCAGCACAAAATGCTTTTAGCATCTTGAAACAAATTTTTAATAAGTAATAACGGATGGGGATTATCAAGCTTTTAAAGTTTTAATTTTTCTTTGTAAAAAAAGCGTGAGATGATCATACATTTGAAAGCAAAAAATCCAAAATCTGAAAACCTTGTATTTTCTTAAATGGTAAATCACACAAGATTAAGTCACAAATTTAACACCACACTTCAGTCATTCCTCAAATGAAAAGAGAATTACAACTAGTAATAAAAGGTGGTAATGGTTATGGTAAGACACAAGTAAGGTGTGGGTCTTAATTTGCGGTTTTCCACCCTCTGCCAGAATATTAAAACCTTGTCCGCATAATTAAGCCCTTGTGGATTCTTCACCAAGCGTTTCCTTGTAATAATACTAGGAACCATTCCATAACAGCATGGAATTTATATTCGTAAAATCTACCATGAAGCCTGCTGTTTTCCATAGGGCGTTTATTCTAATGATTAATAACGTATTCATAAGGCCTTCATCCTAAGGGATGGATCGCGTGGATCATCTTCACCTCCATAAATCACATTTAAATAAATTAATCCTTTTTTCGTACAAACGCATTCCAGCATTAAACCACATATTTTTAAGTGTTTAAGGATGTTTATTTTTACTAAAGACTCTTAAGCTTAAATTGACTGAAGCTATGGTATCCACCCATTCTATGTTTTAGCTAATCTACCTACATTAAATTCCATAGGGGTGCTGTGGATACATTTTATTACAGCTTGCAGGCGATAAAAAAGTAAATGAACAGTGAACCAGCAAGGCCACCAAAGACTGGCCTAACTTTCATTAAGCTCACTTGTTTTTTTTTTAAAGAACTGCCAAATAATTGAAATTCTCTTTGCACCCAAAATAATCTTTTTTGCTGATTGATATCCCCAAGCCCAATTTATTTGCATTACAATGCAAGTCGAGAGCCCAATAGTCAATCATCCCTGAACTCCAACCTCCGGAACCGTTCTCAATGATCCAACTTGAATGAAAATCCTTTTTTTGCAAAGTCAAGCCGCTCTCTAGATTTGGCAAATATTTAAAGTTTACAAACAGACCATCCTATATCTTTCTTTACAGAATAGAGAATCAGCAAAGACTGAAAACACATATTCAACATCATCTATCAAGTGTCAGCCGTCACATAAGCCCAATTGATTTTTTACACTAGATTTTTTTTCAATGCTAAGTCTCTTATTGCGAAATTGATCAGATTAAGAGCGTAAATAATGGATTATATGTTGAGATGGTAGTGTGTTAATATTATCTTTTTATGATCTTGACTGACTTGTGACTAGTTTACCAAAAGAGTTGAACACCTACAAAGCTAGACTAGTATTATGATGGATTGAACTTTTTGCAATCAGTTTCCATATCCATTAGATAAGCGGTTCGAAATGTGACTGATTTCTTTTTAATGGTGGCCGCATTACATGGTCATCAATACGGTAGAGATTAATAGACGAAGGAATACAACTAATTGATCAGATAAATTTACACAGCATTTAAGAAACTTATTAAACACATTTATTAAATAAGGGTTTGATCTGATTATGTCATGTTTAAGGCCAATTTAACATTCGACATTATGATTTTCAATACTGACTATATACCGTCATTAGAGAGCATGAAAAATTTATTTTAGTTTGCAAAACTCACTAAAAATTATGAATTATGAGCTTTTAAAACCATAACTGTCGATCATTATATCAAAATCATCATATGGTGTTGTACATGTGATAAGCATCAAAATATTCTTAAAAATCCAATCTCATTTCTACTTGCATTGATTGTATAAATGTATAAGCCATCGATTACACGACAAGCCAGCAGAAACAAATGTCAATTCTCCTTTTATGGAAAAACTAATAACAATTTCATACACATGTAATTTAAGACCCATGCTGGTTCTGATTTTACTTTGCAATAAAAAAAGCCCCAGTCACCGCTAGTACACAATATTTAAAACTAACTATAATAATAAACAGGACCATGTTTCAGTTCCTTAGACGAACATCAAGAGAAAATCATACTTCACTCAATCTCGACACCCTCTGGGGTCATTCCAGCAGTGGTGCTGAATACGAAAAACAACATCCGTAAAGCTAAATTTGTAATTGATAATTGATATGTACATGTGACCAGAATCTAGAATTTCTCAAAGAACTGACCTCGAGCAATACTAAAATCGAATGTGTAACCAAACACCATATCAATAGCTTTTAAAACCTATATACGTGGCGAATTGAAATATCCTTTGCCGTAAGGAATGAGTAATTAAGCAATGCCATAAGTGTTGGTGTTGGACTAATTAATTAGGAGCGAAAAGGTAGCGATCCAATTTATAATCACCAGCTTTTTGTTTTTAATTCATTCACTCTTCCATCACTATCACCGCCACCAACAACACAACACCTTATGTAGAAGAAGATAATAAGGGATAGTAAATCAATCCTCTCAAATCTACTGTAATCACTGTGACATCATTTTAAGTTTTGGGTAACTTCAGTTTTACCCCAGGCTCCTATTAGCATTCTAATCAAACCGTTTTTCGACATGTGGATAGTGGCAGTCATTGTTGGTGATAGGCTAGTCAATGAATTATGCATATAGTTTATAGCAGCAACAATAATGTTTCAGTTCAGTAGTCAGATGCTTGCGTATAAAAAGAGAAGAAGTTGATGATGCAAATTAGTTCAACCACCTGTAATGCTTTTGATATCATTTACATGAACTAATTCTTGAGCTAATTTCGCAAATAGCAATTAGAGCCACAAATCATAAGCCCACTATTGACCGTTGATTCTCAATAAACTATAAGTGTAAATTAAAATCTATATTTTCCTACTTTGTGAAACAATTGAAATATAAAAGTGTAACAATGGAAGCGGATTATTAATTATGATTGAGCTGTTATTGACTTATTTGTTTGTAACAATTCATTTGTCCATAGAGGAACTATTTGAATTGAATTATTTTCAAAATGAGTCAATCAATATATAGCTTCTTTTGATGAATAATTTTATGTCGACCATACTACGTTTCTTTGGGCACTTTTATGCACACTATTCTATTATTGTAAGAAATACATCTATCAATCACGTTCAATCCAGGAAGCCATTCACTTAACTAACATTAGCAAAACAATATGCATATTGGTATTTCTATTCAATATTTAGATTCAATACTCAATTTATTTATTTGCACTAAAATAAAATTATTTTATTCCTTCCAAATGCACAAACAAATCTACACAATAGTAAAAGGAAAGGTTATAATTAGTGACTGAAAGTTGTCAAAAAGTTGAGTCCTACAATTCCACCTCTGGTGACTAGGCATCAATTCTTTTGCAATTTTAAGGTGCAACTTTTAGACCATTCACTCTTAAAATTAAATGATAAACACGAACGATAACTTGTATTTAAATTTATGCATGTATCATAAAAACGAAAGCACTAGTTGATGTACATACATACTGTACATAATATATCAACATTTTATTACAACAGAATAATGCAATTTAAAAATCCAACCTTCCAGAACCACGAAAATTATTAATTAACACCATGTTTTTACAAAGATGGCTCAAATTGGAAGAATTGACCTATTTCAGTTGAGACAATTATCAAATCCACAGTTCTTGCACCTCCAATAGCATAATCAAGAGTTTTTGTTTAGTCTGGCTACAACAACTGAAGAAATCGCTGTGATTATGATATTATTTATAAATGAAGGTGCAAACGAAAGGCATCTATTTAATTCTATAAAAAAGAGCCAAGTAATTGGCAAATGCAGCAGGGTGAATCAGACTTCCTTGCTCTGTGAACTTCGTCAATGGAATTTTATTATAATGCAAAAAAATCTTACGGAATTAATCAGAAGTTTGCACACTTTTGAATACTACAAAAACATATATGTATTATTATAATAGAAGAATTTTTAATGATAATCCGCTGTAAAAGAGCATATGTGTGTTCCTAATGAATGAGATTTGTGTACAGCCCTCCAGAAATCAAGTTCATTACATAGAATAGTAATTTGATACATACAAAAATTACACACAATCACTGTCTGAGTTATTATTCCATACTGTTTTGCTTTCATAGAAAAACAGCCGTGTTCTACTAGCTTACTTTTAAAAATGTAAAATATGTTTTGACACCCAAAGGAATCCACGATTTTGCCAATAGCTTAAACTTTTTTAAATTCTTATTTAAAATATTGACACGGAATTTTTGAAAAATGCATCAAAACTCTGAGCAATGTTGGTTATTTATTATTTGCACTCTTAACTTTTTTTTGTTACTAACTTGTTAACAACCTCTTGATCAAATCTCACATCATAATCCTAGCATTAGAATTTCTTAGCAAAACCACGAAGAAACATAAGATGTTCTAAGTGACAGGTTGAAGATGGGTAAGAAAAAGTGAGATTAAAATGAGATGTATTGTAAAATGAGGGAATGCAGAAATGGTAATAAATCCGCACCTCGTGCAAATGCAAAGTCATGTAAAAATCTTCCTTGTTGATATTGATGTTGACTTTATAGGAGCGTCATAAACGGTAAAGTTTCACTCGGCCTTATGGCATATGGAAACTTCGCCCAAAAATCATCTTACTCTTATAATTAGTTGAGCTTATATTTTTCGTGAAACTCTTCTTCAGTTTTCTTATTAATTTACATAATAAATTTGCAGTAAATCACAAACATTTTGACACTAAAGCCCTTAACCAAGCTAAGGATAGGAAATCATTCTGTCTGTATTCCGAAGGTTTTCCGGAAGTACGTCTTCTATTTCTGTTAGACATCAAGGGTTCACAATAAACAATGTTAATCATACAAGAAGTGCGTAAGGGTTAATCAAAAGGAGAGGAGACTGCGGATATTATTTTTGGTAGAAGGTTGTCTTGCATTTTGCACACAAATCCACAATATTCGTACAGATTTATGACCCATTAGCCATTCACGTACATATTTAAGCATGGAAAAGGCCCAACAAAATACGTATAATGCTTTTCAAATGGAGTTGATATTCTCGTAGTACGTACAAAGCCAAAGCTGCAAATCCTAGTCGTGGTACACGTACTTCTCATAAGTAACAAATCACAGGATTTTGGCAATGGTTCTTAAGTTCTTATGAACAAAAGCCTAAAGGCGACCTATGGAATCTCGAAATCTCGATCTTTGGCATTTTTCCCTGGGTCAATGCATGTTGAGCATTTATTTTATTGCGATGATCTTAAACTTCACATTGTCCTATTGCAAATCCCACTTGAGTGAGAGAGAGATTTCCTTTTCATTTCTTTCAACTTCCGTAAGCGTAGTAGCAGCAGTACGAAGTTTATAAACTAATCCAGATTTAATGCCTTTGTAATTCATTTTGCTCTAATCTTTTTGTATTATTCATGAGTCTTATGAGAAAACTCGCTTTTCATCAATCCATCACTCTTATCTGCATCACACATTTTTGACAAGTTTATAGTTGTCACCACTGCTTTTCTTCAATTGTTGTGTTTGCATATAGATAGCCACTACGATGTAAACCAAATTGAAATCAAGGATGACCCAGAATCGTTTGTATTAACATCTGAATTCTTCTTTAACTATCAACGTCATTGGCAGCTAGAAACTAAACTGACATAGAATGGATTAGTTTTAGATTTTCGAAGAAGGGTACAAAAGGCTATTTTTCTCAAGAGGGTAATTAGTGGCTTCGCTGACCACGGATAAAAATCCCTTTCGATCTAAATCTCGAAAAAGTTTAAAGCATAGAAAATAAATCAAAACTTCAACTCATTTAAAAGAAGATATCATGAACGACTTGACTGAAAAAAATATGTAGCTCTATTTAGCTTTCGGTATTTCTAACTTTAAATTATTTAAAAATTGAACAACACCATGCAACAGTCGGTTCTTATTTAGATTTTAACATTATAATCTAATAAACGGCTATCTTATCATCAAAGGAAGCGCTGAGAAATTCCCATGGCTGCTGGTGGCATTTCTCTTTCCTATTTTTATATCTAGAGCAGATTGAATTAATAATAATAAACGCACTAACGCATTTAACTTTTAAGTGTCTTAAATCACAATGCGTAATTTTTAACGCCATTTACAACTTATGATAGTAGACATTTCTACAAAAAATTATAATTTCCTTCCTCAAGTTATAAATATATACAAAATTCTACAAAAGAAAACAGCAATTAAGGCATATTTACTTCTGCATGCAAACTTTAAACTTTTAAAAATCTAAATCGATTTCTTTTTGCTGTAATTGCTACCCCGTCTCCTCATAAAAGATTCCCACGATAACATTATTTATAAACTTATAATTTGAAGAAATACTGAAATAAATTGTTGCTAATGTCTATTTACAACAAATATGCAAATAATTCTAATTCGTGAACAGGTAATTGGGGGAAATCGTATAAAATTATTGGTTAATGAAATTGGATCGTTCAAAAGTCCAAGAACTTATAAGTTAAATCTTCTCGATAAGGAGTTTATGGTAATTACACAGTTTTACTGTTGGCGATGATCAGGGATGATTTATGGTCATAAAACAATATTCACGTCTTTCTTATGCCTTTTTTGCAGTTTTTTTTGCAAAAATGATACTTAATTCCTTGCTTATAGAAATTGCCCGTGTCGAATGTCAAGGAGAATGGATTAGACACTTAATTCAACAACCTTGAACTAAAGAACAAACATCCTACGAGACTCCACAGGACTATTATTCCTCCATTTTTTTCTTTAAGCATGGCTCATCTTCATCTTTGATTAAAGCTTATTTTATGGGTGGATCATACTAACTCTTACGTAAATTGGCTGTTTTGCAAAAATATTTAGAGACTTTTATTGAATATAAAGTTTCTTTCATTAGCATTTTCTATTTAATTTGCCGATTTCTTGTTTTCAAGGTTAAACTTGACACGATCCTTGTTCAATATGCCACAAAATCCTGCTAAAATAATTTTTTCTATGGAATTCCAGCTAATTGAAAATTGAAAAATGCAAATCCTGTGTCCACAGTCATCAATACTGAATGTATAAATGAACAAAAGATTTTTCCAGGAGAATTATAATCATAATCTACAGAAATAATATGCAACAAATATGGGCAAAGTTCTGTTTATAGAGTGAGTGGATATGTGATCTGTCCAGTTTCAATTCAATAACAACTTGAAATCCTTCAACGACTTTTGCTATTCATTTATCAGCAGCTCTGACAATATTTCATTGGCAGATTAATTGTTATTAATGACATTTCGGTAGGCTTTAACAATTGAGGAAATTCAGGTTTACAATAGTCAGTACAGTAATTATTGGAAATGTGGTTGACAGGTTCGTCTAACCTCTGGAATGGGTGGGACACTCTGAATAGTTGATCATTAATTTCTGATTCACACTTTCTCACAATTCTGAAGGACATACAACTACAAAGGTATTTATAATGTACGCCATATGGATAAACAATTCTTAGATTTTTTCGGTTCCTCATTTAAAATGCCTGACTGATAATCACGATGTAGCAACAAAAATACATATTTTCTATACATTCTCAATTATAATTCTGTGCAGAAAAAAATAAGAATAAAAATAGCACTCATTCCCTTGGTGGTGTCATCTTCTCATCCTAATGAGCTTCTTTCAAAAAATCAGCAAAAAATCATGGCACATTTACTACATTGAAACCTGGCCCAAATTACAGCCTAGATTTGGGTGGCCAGCAAACTCTTCAAAAAGAAAAATATTGAGATTTGTAGAACTTAAAAGTATATTCAATTTCAACTGCATTTATGCATAGTGAAACAAATGATATGTAAATATTGTTTTGTAAATCCAAAACAAGAAACGCAAGTTCGTGAACAGAAATTTGCAGTCCACAGCCAACATTTTTCTTAATTTAGAATTTTAATACTTTTTCGAGTTTTCTTCAATAAAAATGCAAATAAGTCATTAATTAACTTAACTAATACTAAAGCTATCAGTTCGATTACATAAAAAAATATGCGGCGCGTTTCTAAAATTTGTTGATTCAAGTAAAAGCAGGAATGTGGAAGAAATAAATCTATTACAAAGGTGTTATTATTACTACACATTATGTAACGTAGCATGGGAAAATGTAATAAATTAGTAGCAGAGCTTATTATTATTATTATTGCATCTGTCATCAAATTTCCGGTTTGGTCAGTCTCACATATTATTTTCCTTTGCAAACTTCCTTCCTTCCTGAGTTAATTTTAATATTTTATTTTTTTAATGTGCTTACACCCTCACTCTTCTGTGATTTACTAACCACAGTAAACAAAGTAAATAACGTGATTAAACTCTAATGCTATTATTATTCGATTATTTTTGTATTACAGAGCAATAAACGAGTTTTCATGTGACATCCGACCATAGAGACCTTATAATGATATTCATGTCTTTATAGCATTAAGTTTGCATAAGAAGAAGAAATTTACTTTCATTTCAACATTTAACTGCTTGTCATAATTAGTAGCTCGTCATAATATGGTGAACTCGCAAATTGCGATTATAATTTTGCATAAACAACGCGTGTATTTATACTCATTGGATTTGATGTCCTCTGAGGTGAGGATATTCTCATTGTAATTTGATAATAGAGTACACAAGGGTTAAACACTCTTTGTCATAGTTCATACTAAAAATTAAATCTGTTATTCATAGGTCGTCTTTGAATTGGATTTGCAAACTGTGTAATTGCTTTGGTTTATGCAATTACTTGCGGATTTCTCGCAAACAAGACAATGATGTTTGTGGTAAGAACAGAAAGCCTACGCTGTCAAGCATTTAGCATTTAAAATTTAAACGCTTTTATCCCCCAGGTTTAAGTGGCTTATTTGGACCGCAGGATGAGACCGTGAAAAACGCTTTCGCAGTTTAAGAACATTGTGTTAATTGATTAACAAAATCCTTGAAGTTGGACTTGAAAGTCACTTTAGTTATCTACATTTTGTGTTCATGCCAAAAGATATTATAAAAATGCAATATCTAAGATTTTAATAGAAAAAGAAACAATCAGTCAAATTAAGTTCAGTCTGTCCTAAAATTCAGTAATTTTGTTACGCACTTTTGGTATTGTGTACAAATCAAAACCGCAAATGCGTTTATTTTGAAGATCTTGATTTCCTACATATTTTGTAGACCGAATGTTTAATTTAGTCGACACAAACCACAATTTCCTTCTAGATTAAGTTATTGAGTACATGACATTGCCCTGTTTACATAAACACATTTTAGTTTTGAACAAAATGTATTCCTTGCCGAAATTGCAGGTACAATTTTTTTTAAAGAAAATGATTTTGTGTTTGTATATAGGGATTATTCCATTCAATTTTCAGCACTCGAGGCAATCTGTCATGCAAAAACTTCTATGATCAATTGAACCTATCAAGTGTATCCTATTTTGGACTAATTACACCATTTGACCACGTACAACGTATACATGCTTTAGTTTTTGTTTGGCTGTGTAACAATATCTGAAACAAAAACTATGAATAGGGATAAACTCGACGTAAACTGTATCAAACTTACACTCTCTTTGTGTTTGTCTATGTATGTATAGTTAATAGACACTAGAAATTATAATCGGACTCCAAAGATAGGTTTTAATTTCCTTATTTAGAACTCGTTAACTCAGATATGGACAGCATGTACTTTGTAAATTCATATCAGTATAATTACTTTAGTGGCCATTTGATTAAAGAAAGTTTTAAGGCTTATGAAAGGCTCGTGGAAATATTGCTATTCAGCTACTCAGATTCTTGTTAGTTCTTATAATTAGCAAAACCAGAACTAAGTTCAATCTCATTAACTATACAGATGATAGCCAACTAGTCAAAAATCATCTATTAGCCACTATCCATCATAAATTGACAACAAAGAAGCATTTTTATTGGAAACTATTTCCTTAGAAAAATTGTTTTCAAGTTTCTTCGGTCGTACAAGCTTTCAAGATACATAATAGCTAATTGGAAGATGTGGATTGAATCTGCGTTGTGGGATATCGTTATGATTTAATGCTTAATGTTATTCATTCCCTAACAAGCTACCTAAGTAGAAATCGGATGAATCGGAATAGTTCAGCATGTTGACGAAATTTCATTTCATTGCAGCTTCGCATCATTCGACAAAGCAATCTTAAGCAATAATAGCAAGCTCAGTAAAGAATAGATTCGACTTACTTGTTCCTTGGAACTTGAATGGAGGGTGAGACTTTAGAATTATTATTTCCATGATTGTAATATGGATAAACGGGATTAGCATATTGAGGTTGATTACTGGAAGCAGCAATGGTTTGTGAGGAGGATCCAACGGATGGAACGGTTGTAGTCTGACTGGACGAAGTTCTAGCGACTCGAACGACGGACGCTGATGAGGATGAAGAGGCCAAGTCAGACAAGTTGGCTCCTCTGTCAAGATTTCGTGACCTGTAGCCCCATCCTGATGAACTCTGACTTGTGGAGCTTGAAGAACTTGAGGAACTCCGCACGTCTAGACAACTCACAATTGACAAAGTGCCAAGTACCAAAGTAAATGACACTGCATGTAATACTGACACTCTTAGTGTGTGCCTCATTTTCAACCCTGTTCCTCTTTTGCTCTCTTTTGTTCACTTAATTTATTTATGTAGAGCCAAACAATCCTGACCAGATTGTTGACCAATTCAATAATAACACGATAAAATGATAATATTATTATTATACAGAGACTTCTGGTCGTTATTAAGATACTTTATCAGACGTGTGGATCTTGCACACGAACTCTGTATATACAGTATTTTGTGGATTGCATGCAATAATTCTAATGCAACAAAACCAATTCACCAGTTTGATTTTCAATAAATTATACGTGCTATTCCAGATTCCGTTGTTTTTATTATTGGTTCGTATTCTAATCTTTTCTAGTCCACCTAGTTATATATGAAGCACTATTTCCTATCAGTATTCATTATTTTATTTTAAAAAATCCACCACAATTAATGGCTAGTAGCACCCCTAAATATAAAGTTCAGTCCATATACAGTCTATTTATAATCTAAAAACCGAGAAACCTCTCATGACCCAGAGTTCCTGAAACAAATCTCTGCCAGATAGAGAACTCCATGTCCACAACATAAAAAAAACACCAACAAAAATATTTACGGTTATTAAACCGCAGGGGATGTTGCACTTGTTATTGTTATTTTCCAATAATTTGATATTGATATTGATGCACACAGATTAAAACAATTTCCCTTTCGGTTACAAGAAAGGGCAATAAAAAAATACAGAAACAGGTTTTAAGGATTTTTAATGAATTTCAGATGAGAGAGAGAAAAGGACATGAAAAATGCACCTGGTTGACTGATTGAATGCTAAGAGCAAACTAAGGATACAAGTTTATGAAAAATCTTAGTTCCATCTGCATAGGAATAAAAGACAGTGAGAGTGAACCTACTAAGCGGACTTATTGCAGGTAAGTTAGTATAACGAGATAAGAAGGTGTGTATGGGATTCAGATTTCGATTATCAACCACACGGTTATAAGAAGTCTTTTATTTATTGCATGCTGCAATGCAATGCAGAATAGAAATAGCAATAGTAAACACATAGGTATATACAAGCAATGGGCAGGGTAAATGAGTTCAAGGGGAAAATGAGACACATTGTAGGGGTTGCTTTTATTATACGTTGGGGTTGTTTTAGTCGCACTGCATAAAACTATTATTTTTACATCTAATCTTATAGTTAACATCAAATTATAATTGCTAGAGTAAGTATTTGTGTTTGCAATGTCACAACGAAAGTATTGAAAGTGAAAATCAATAAAAAAAACGGTTATGGACATAATATTTGTTTGTATTAATTGGCCCCGATGTCAAAAAATAAATGTTTTCAGACAGAAACAAATCTCTATCGATCAGTTGAAACTTATTAAGTCGTTTAGATTTTTTGTTCTAATTTCCTCATTGTCATTGCCTCGACGATGTTTGAAATGATTCCAATATATTTTTTACAAATGGATTTTCTTATGGATGTACTTCATACACTCCAATTAAAACAAAACATTGACCCCTTAACGATTCTTTCGAGAAAGTTTGACCACTTGACCTTTGGCTGTGTTTGAGATAATTAATCATTTTTAATTTGCAAATAACCGATTTGTTTACAAAGTTGACGAAGACTGCAATTATTTTGCCAGAGTATAATAATGTTTAAAATAATGAGAAAGCGGTGCCACTTGGCAGTACAATCCTGACTTAGCACGTGTCACATTAGTAATAACCAGTTGTACATTATCAAAACAATACGCAATGGGTTTTTAATTAGTTTCCCAATCGAAACTTAAGAGCAATCATATAGACAAAGGTAGATTTAAGATGTGATTGCCAATAAATGCCTCCAGTCCGTGTTAATATAAGTGTTAAATTTAATAAGTTCTTGGCACTTGGATTTGATACTAATTGGCAACATTTTGTACCATTTGAATTATCTAAAATTAATGAAGCAATTAAAAAGCCAATAACTCCCACAACTAACAAGGCAAAGGGCAATAAATGAACTTCTTTCTAGCTACATTGTAAACACATTGAAATAAGTAAATAAATCTGAGAATAAATCCAAAAAAATAAAGATTTTGATCCATCTCGCAATTTATTAAGCATTATGAATAACTCATGAAGAGGATCAGTAAATCAACAACACTTGTCGCAAGTTGCATGGTCATTTCATGACACTGATAATGATATAATCTCGAAAGGTGCCAAAAGTTAATCGATTGGCAAAACCTTTGGAAATTTTTTGAACTTTGTTGCAAATTTTGGTATATGGAATTTTGAAATCATTAACTTACAGCCGTCTCAGACCATCGCTCAGAAGGTTGATAAATAAAGCAACCGGCAAGCCCACTAAACTGCTTAAGTTAACTATTAAATAATCAATTTGACTAGACATAACTGTCAAATAAAATTAAAAATAATTACAACCAAAACCTGTCCTGCCTCCTAAGAAGCATTTTTTTGGCAATTTTTAGACCATTTATTGCGTATAACATGCTTATGACAAATATGATCAAGTTCTATTTGATTTCTCAATCACATTTATAAAATAGAAATAGTTGACAGTACTTTAAATTTAAACATAACGATAAGAGATATACTCTAGATAATTCAACCCGACTGAATTCTAGCCAAGTTAGAATTAGAATAACTTTTCAACTCTGCCTCCAACAGGTGACATTTCCTTAATTAAGTCCTTTAATTAACCTTATTTGGGATTGTGATACCAATAACATCTTATAATAAACTTTCAAGTTCCTTATCACCTTCTATTTAACATTTACTATATGACAATAGTGCACACTTTTTCAGTTGCAGCATCGGATGGATTGATTGCTAATTGGCTAATTGCAGTTCGTTAACTTATGCATGTAACATTCAAAATTTCAATATCATTGCTATTTCCAATTTTTTGGCAATGACAAAAATTAATTAGAATCGCAAATCTCCTAGACATCAGATGACACTTTTGGACACTAAATGCTGTTTTTTACTTGGTTTATTACACATTAAGCCTAATAGCAGGTTTCTTTGCTGAATTATTCATGAATATTTTTCTTTATATAATGTATATTTCAGTAATTTGATTATTACTAAACCCTTTAATAAAATTCTACCTTAACCCTTAGAACAGTCAAAAAATCTAAATTATCTATTTATTCAGCCTTTGTAAAGTAAAGTTGACAGTACGCAACTAAATGGGTTAATCAGTAATGCGTAAGATTTAAATTTACGGAACTTATCTTTGTTTTAATACTTAAAAAATTGGAACATTAAATAATTTTACCTTTACAGTCTTTTCAGAATATTCAAACAAAAGTGTTTTACTGAAAAAT
>JAQGBQ010000050.1:0-54049 GCA_034698485.1 Vertagopus arboreus
TTTCAATACTCGTGAATTTATGCTTCCAAATTATTCTGCACAGGATAAAAATGTTGATTCTATCACATTTATTCATTAAGGCTTTCTCTTCAAGAGATTTTAAAAAACAACCTTCACCAGTGAATAAATAAAACGGTGAAATAATTGCACCTCGTTTGATCTACTTTATAAATCTTCTGAACCACAAGGCACTATGGATTAATGAATCCGTTCGCACTGGTACCGTTGAAAGTGGATGGCAATCTGGATACACTCGAACCCTGATTGTTAAAAAGACGGATTAAATAAAAACAATTTTCATAGAACAATAACAAAAAGTGAGACACAGAAAACTTACTCGGTAGTAGTTTTATTATAAGCTTTTAAAGCTCTATAATAGCCCATTCCTTGGCTCATGGGAACCCGCAAGTCATCAGAGCCCAAAAGAATCAGCGTTGGAGTAAGGACCTTTGAAGCATAAGTAATCGGAGAGCACTTCATATATTTATCAGCTTCTTCCACTGATCTAGATGCAGGAATTATTGTTTTGATTGGATCTTCAGGAAACGGTCTACCCGCTTCAGCTAATATCCTAGTAGAAAATTGATATATTTTAGCTCGTTGACTGTAACAAATAAAATATCGTCAGTACTCAAATAAGTCCCCATGATATTAATGGGAACTTATTTTGGTAACAAGACTTTGGATTAGACTCTTACCAGTCGGTGATATCAGATATTCCCAGCATTACATTTAAATCACATACTGGATTTCTCATAACAGCTGCACTGTAGAATTCCTATACATCATTTAAAACGGTTAAATAGATTTGTGAATGAAATTAATTTTCAACAAGTTAAATTATTAAAGTACCGGAAATGAGGAGGTCAAGTGAGCAGTCAAAAATCCTCCGTGTGATCCCCCAAATACCAACACCTTTTTGGGATTCAAACTAGGTGTAGCATTTAAAACATGTTCTGTTATATTTTGGCAATCATTCACATCCATTGTGCCGACATGTCCCAAAAGCTTGTCTGTTTCATCTTGCTTTGTTCCCAGACCCCCGACATAGTTCAATTTCAAAATGGCAAATCCTGAAACGACAATATTAAAAAGCAAAAGTTTAAACATCTGTACTGTTCGATCCAAGTTCTAATTTTAAAAGTTTTTAGCTTACCAAGACGCAAAAAGAAAGTAGATTCATACATAAAATTATCAACAAACACAGTATGCGGTCCTCCATGTGGCCAAACAATTAAAGGTACACTGTTAGGCTGAACAGAGCTAAGATCAGGTCCAGTGTAAATTGATGGAGCAGTGGATTCTCCATAAAAATGCTCAGTAACCATTTGACCGCTTGGGAAAACAGAATCCGTCTTTTTAACAATAGCACGACGATAATTTCCAATATTAGAGATGTCCACTAATTCGAGGGACGGAGTTTCCATCGTGTTACTTCTACTAATGAGCATATATTGGTCCCCAATCCATAATACCGAGTCAACCCCGGGGCTACTTTCACTAAAGATCTTGGTAGAAATGGTTTTCCCTAGAAAAATTATTATTATTTTAGAATTTTTTCTAAACGGAATGGTGTGGAGAATAAAAATGTCTTTGGATTTGTTTGATTACCATCTTCAACAGAAATCCTCAAGACAGTCATGAATCCTTCTGATGGCGTTATAATAAAAAATCTAGATCCGTCCGAACTCCAACAATTTTTCGGGAAATCCAAGTAAACTGGCATATTGTTGGAAGGCGATGATTCATATAAACATTCTGGGGTTTCAGTCTAAGAAGGTAATTCCAATATTAACTTTATTATTTAAACTTTTTTGATCGAACTCTGATTTTTTAATAAGAGATACCTTGTTTAATGACATGCCGATAATCGACCTTGCCCTGTCGTGAGGGGCATCAACCGCCCTTTCTTGCCAAATTACATATTGCCCATCAGGACGAACCCGTGGAGCATGAGCTGCCCTGCCGGAGTTGCTCAAAAAACCTAATATAACAAGAAGCAATTTTTAAAAATGCCAGTAGGTATATAATAGCCTTCATCTTTAATTATATGTACTTACGAGTATTTTTCCCGTCAACATCTACGACAAAAATTCGACTTTCCCTATTGCTACAGTATATGAGCCCAAGTCTCCAAACTGGTATTTTAATGGCTTTTCCAAGAATAGAGTCATCATTGACCCACTGAATATCTGAAGCGAACTCGTCCTCAGGAAGCTCGATTATTTCAAACTTGTCTGAATCGGTATCCAAAATCACAATTACAGGGGTATACAACTCCTTCAACTGCTCTCCCCATGATTGCTTGAATGCGTACTCTTCTCCCTACAACATTTTAATAATTGTTAATTTATTAAATGAAATAATAAATTATGATTTAAACTGTAGATCATTTGGATATCAGGATCATACCCTAGTGCTGGAATCATCTTCACTAGACTTTTTGTCTTCATTTAAGTTTTCATCCTTTTTGACATACGAACCAACGAAAGGTTTCGGCTTTGGTACTTTCTTTTCAGCAAGATAAGCCAACTTTTTACCGTTTTGACTCCAACTCATCGTGCAACCCAATCCAGCTGTTTCAGAAATATTTGTTGATTTTTCTTGTATACACGAAATCAAGTCATCTTAATTAAAAAAAATAATCACCTGAAGTATATACAGATTTGTGCTTATCGAGTTCATTCAAATCATATGTCTTGATTAAAGTTTCTGAGCTCCAGATTTGTAAAATCTCAGTCTTTGATTCAGAAGAAGAACCGTTTTGAGGTTTCTTTTCCACCAAAATAGCTTTCCGGCTTCCATCTTTAGAAGTACAGATTTTCTTCCTTTATGCACACAACAAAATAAAATTATTTCATTTTAATGGTGTTAAGTAGCTGTATTTTATCATTTTTTTAAATCATAATTACTAATTACCCTTCAAAAGGAACAGAACCAGACGCATTGATTACAAGAGTTTTGTCATCAATTACATTTTCTTCATCTTTCCAAACAAGACTGTTTTTCAAGACAGAGAAAGTTCGATGAAAAGAGGCGTTCTCCTTCTTTCCAATGTCGATGACAGACCAGGATGTAGAAATGTCAATGAAATGATCATTCTCGACAAAATGTCCCCCGCTGATCGTCGGTATTTTGATAACATCAACCCAAGTGTTTACAACCTCGTCTACTTCGTCCTTATTAGCTTGGGCTGGAAGAGAGATTTCCATATTGGCTAATTAGACTTAACAATTATGATTTAGTAATTTAAGGTTTGCAACTATGAAGTATTTGCAAGTACAATTTTGAAAGAATCGTAAAATCCCGGATAATCTTTGTCTTTGTGTATTCAATTCAAGCTTTTCATAGGGTAATGTCAGAGGCTTGGAAATTGGAATATGTATATTCACAACTAAAATTTAAATTATTGTTAATCCAAGTAAACGTACAATTTACACAATTCATACAAATTTGAAACATGTAGTAAATGAATTAGTGCAAAAATATTGTTTTTGTTATTGTCTACATTGAAGTTGTAAACAGTCATAATAACTTTTGATAGCATGTTTATTCCAATGGGTTGAATTATATTAAATCAATCAGCAAGCAGTAATATTTTTAGTCCTATCATTTGAAACCAAAATGAAGCACTACTAAAATAATGTACTAGTGAGTACAGTTGAATTTTGACATTTTATAAATAGATTTAATAAAGGTCCAGAGATAAAGGGTATAATAATACCTCAGAGAGACGTCGCAGTTACCAATTTATAAAAGCTAAACATTGCATATGAATGTACATGAAAACTAATAATAAAAAGTAATATCCGATCTATTCAATAAAAAAAACAAGCCAACTATAAGTTGCTTTGTTATTACTTAAGTTCGAAGGCTAAATATTAATATCTGTTGCTTAATCGAAAAAAAAGATCTAAAATTGATTTAACATCAGACTATGAAAACCCAATATCTTAAATTATAACATTTCTATTTATTTAAAAAAAACAATCAAATTATTGCGCTGGCTAATAATTTAATTATAAATATATTCATTTTATACATTTCTAAACTTCTAAACGTGGGCCGAAATATTTTTTTAAGTTATAACTACAAAAGGTTAGATTTGGAAACTCATTCCTCAATTGACAGCTAGAACAAACAACATAGACTCGAATTATTTTCCATAATAAAACATTTGTAAACAATTAGAACTCAGAAAACAGAATATTTCCATAAAGCTTGAAATATGATAAGCACAACAAATAAAAATATTTTAATATTCGTCATAAGATATTCCCAATATTTGTATGCTTCTCCGTTTAAGTGGGAAAATGACAATGTAATGGTGACAAGAAAAAGTCTCCAGAATTGGTTTGTGGTCGTGATACTTGTAGTTACCCATACAATTTACTTACTTTCTAGAATAATATTTACACCAACTGATCAAATGACATCATTCGAAACAACTGAACTATATTTTACAGCGGTACTGTGGATAATTAATTGTATCGCTTATTGGCACGTAGCTGTGAATTACAATCAACATGTGGATTTCATCAACTCGTACATTAAGTTTTTTGCAACTTTGCAAGGTTCGCATATTATTTGTGAAATGTAAAATTATCTGTATTAAAATAAAACTCTTAAATTACAGCTAAATACATTCCGAAAAGAAACAGAGGATCTCAAAATGGATGCGAAGGAATTCTAAAGCTTACAACAATAATCTGTATAAGCTTCCCATGGATAATCTTGATTGATTACTTGAACCACCCGGATAAGCCTCAGTACCTGATATCTTGGTTTACAAATTATAGAATCCTATTTTGGATTTTGTACATGCCGTACGGTTTCCTCATAGTCTATTTACTGTTAGCCGGACTTTCCGTTTGCTTAATTATGGCTGTTGTTAACGTTATACCAGCTGCAGTTTTACGAATGTTGATTCTAGATCTCAAGTAAGTTAAATGTCTTCATTTAATTTGTCATTAATTATTTTTATCAATATATTATTCAATTTTTTGCAGACCACAGTTGCAAAATCAGACGTACAAAACTCGGAACTCTTTCCGAACCCCTGATAACTTGTGTTTTATATATCATTGTTTTCAATTGTTAGCATTTGCCTTGAACCGGGGTCAAAGAAATGTTTTTATGCCGATACAACTTGGCTTATCTTGTTGTGCTATAACTGCAAACGTCGTTCTAAATCAATATTGGAGTATACTTACATGGAATACTAGGATTTTGTTATTGTTTGCTTCTCTTGTTATACTCATAAGTTGGACAGTACTTTTGCTTATCGGGGGCTCAGTCGTGAAGACAACAACGGGACTAATTAGTTACTGGAATAGGGTTCAATGGAAAAATAAATCAGACCATAAATACATGAAGCGAATTGTCAAATCTTGCAGGCCTCTAAAAATTGAGTTTGGAAACTTTTATTATGTCAAAGTTACAAAAGTATTGTCATTTATTAATTTTATAGCTTGGGGAACTATGAAAATGTTAATGATTGTTCAGGACTGATTAGACTGTTTTATTCGATAAGACATTTTATCGAATCATTTATGCTATATCTATCTACCTATGTAGTTACAAGTTTGATCAAAACTCCACTTTAATTAATTTTACGAAGCGTAACGTCTGTAACGGTGCATTATTTCAGGGTTGAAATTATTGTCATTTATAAACTTTCTGAGTTTTGAGAACCACCTAATTTTTGTACTTGTGTCATAATGCACCCTAAGTAAATTACTACTATTTTCAAAGATTTAAATACAATTCAGATACAAAATTATTCTTTTTAAATGTGACACAGCTAGCAGCTAAATATACAATACGTAAATACAAGATATTATAACCCAGCTTTGCCTTGCATTAACTTTTTTTTTAATAATATATATTTACTCTTCAGACTTTTAGTATAGTAATTTCAGGTTTACAATTTAAAAAAAATTTTTTTTATGTAAATATAATACTTGTTACCTATTATTGGTGTAATTTAAACAAATAAATGCAAATTACGGTACTTGGAAGGTGGGTAGAGTTGCTAACTCACGACCTTAATAAAATGACCAAATTGCTAGACAAAAAACTGATATCGAGACACGTCATACATTTTTTAGTAAAACGATTTAGAAGTTTCAAACCAAATACGCTCCGAGATTAGAGGACAAATAGTTCAATTGTAGGTTTGCGTACAAAAATGTTTACCCATATAATTAAAAAATCGAATTCTGACTCTAGATTAAAATTAAAAGCTTGTTATTTAAAAACACAAAGTTTATATAATCAACTTCTGTCATAAACCACCTAGTCTCGAACGAATAATTTTTTAGTTTTCATTTGATAGAATTCAACATTTGCAAAACTTTTATTAATGTAAACTTAAAATCTCAAAATGATAAGTACAACAACCAAAAAGATTTTTACTTTCTTACTCAATTTTTGTCAATACTTTTCTGGGACTCCATTTGTATACAATAAGGATCAAAGTATTATAATGATTACAAGAAAAAGTCTTCGAAATTGGTCCATCACTGCATTTTTTACATACATTCACACAATCTACGCAACTTTCAGATTGGCATACAGATTGATTTTTGAAACGTCTAAAAACAAATCGAGTGCATTTGAAACTTGTGAACTATACTTTGCAGTGATATGTTGGATTGGGGTTTGTCTGATTCACATAAACATCACTGAAAATTACAAGGAACGTGTCAATTTTGTCAACTCGTACATTAAGTTTTTCACAGATATTTCAGGTTTGTAAAATTATATTTGGTATACTAATGAGATTCATCTTATTTGTTGATTGTTGTTTTAATAATATAGTCAAATACATTCACAAATGGTACGGACCTGAAAGGTATAGTAATGGATGTGAGGAGCTTCTCAAGTTCATGTCCTTAGTTTCTTGCTGTTTACCTTTAATAGTCATTGGTCATTACGTTGGAAATTTTCAAAAGCCTGTGTACATTACATCCCTCTTATCTTTAGTAAATTATCAAATACCATTTACAATACTCTGTATACCTTACGGCATCTTTATAATTCGCCTGAACATAGCTGGGCTACTCTCGTTTGCAGTCTCTGCTACTATGAATATAATTCCATCAGCTACATTTGGAGTTTTGATTCCAGAGTTGATGTAAGAAATTATAAAAATAATTTTCGATTTCATGCTATACCATAAGTAAAAAATATTAATAACAATTCATTTCCTTGTAGGCCCAAACTACAGGCTCATATTTACAGGACTAAAGCTTCGTTCCGAAAGTCCCCTGTTTTAATTTTGACATACCGAAGCTGTCAGTTGTTAGAATTTCGTCTCAATCAGGGCGTCAAAAATCTATTGATGCCAATACATTTAGTTCTTTCTTATGGAACAATTATATCGAATTTTGTTTTGATTCGATACTGGAGTTACAATGAAGTTTCATGGAATACAAGATTGTTTCTTGGAATTGTTTCAATTTCAATTGTCATTGGCTGGTCCGCAGTCCTTTTAATTGGAGGAAGCATACTTAAAAAGTCAACAGGGCTTATAAAATACTGGAATCGGGTTCAATGGAAAAACAATGTTGAGCGAAAAGTCATGAAGCGGTTTGTCAGGTCTTGTCGAAATCTAAAGCTCGAGTTTGGACATTTTTATCATGTCAGGGTTGGGAAGGTTTTGTCATTTATCAACTTTGTAATTTGGGGAACCATGCGACTTCTAATTATTGTCGATAGATAACTGCAGAAATATTATCCTGAAGTCCTCATGGACAACGTATAATATAGTTTGGTAAAGCATAGGGTAAGGCTAATGATATATTATTGTAGACATGACACGGCTGGTTCACTTTATGAATGAGGAGTTATAATTTCATCAACCTCATAAAATCTTTATATCAAAATCAATTTTATAGCATCGATTTTTGAAGCATGACCTTTTTATCCTAGTGAATTTTTTTTTTCTATTTCAAAACATGAATATATTTGTTTGTCAATATCTGTATGCAGGGAAAATAAAATAAATTTTTGTAAAAATATGACTGACACTGTATGCTATAAAACATATTTTAATTGCTTATAGTCAACAAAAACTTGCCTCCTATTTATGCATATCCTTTCTCCTCAACTGGCACAGTTAAATGATCTACAACTGATGAAACAGAACATGCAAGGTTAGATGTGTCAGATGAAAGAAAAAACATTATAACTTATGCAAATACTTTGATAACTTGAGTTAACATATATTCCTTTAGTGTACAACATGATCAAAGATTATGGTTGACAATTTTTCATCCAACCCACACACATTTAAATTTGCATTTAAGCTGCTAGCTTTTAAACTATCTTCATGTCACCTTATTGATTTTTAGCCATTGACCAATCATGTTGCAAAGCTTAAAACAGTTGGCTTCGTTTCAACCTTCAAAGAACATTTTTTCAGTCCAAGATTAAAAACTGACAATCTATTATTTACTATTCCGTCTCGTTAATCAAATTCAAAAATCTAACGGAAATCGGAGTATTAAATTACTTTAATTAAACTGATTGACGTCACACACAATGGCCGAGAGGAAATTGGATAGACTTGGATTGATTGTGATGGGACCTTGTGCATGTGGAAAATCCGAAGTAGGTAATTGCCTGGCAAAGCATTTTAATTGCCCATTTTTCGATGCCGATTCTTTCCATCCTGAGAAAAATATTGTCAAGATGCAAAATGGAATTCCACTGACTGATGAAGATAGAATCCCATGGCTGCAACGGGTTCGGAATGAAATGATCAATAATTGCAAATTAAATCATGAGCCAGTGGGTATTGTTGCAGCGTGTTCAGCCTTAAAAAAGTCTTACAGGGACATTCTCCACGGGGAAAATCAAATCTCAAAGAACGATAACGGCGATCAAAGCGATTTGAAAATAGTATTTGTATTTTTGAATTGTTCAAGAAAAGTTCTGGAACAAAGGCTTACTCAACGAACCGGACATTTCATGAAGCTTGGGATGCTCGAGAGCCAACTCAATACTTTAGAACTTCCAGATGCCCATGAATCGTTGTATTTTGTTACAGTCAATGGTGACTTGGAATTACAAGATTTGTTGTTAGAAACTTATCAGAAACTTGATAAATTAACTGTGAAATAATAAAATATTTACATATATGTATGTTAAAATAAAAATGAAATAATGTTATTAAACTCATGTTTGTTGAATTATAATTGGATGTAGAATGCAATTAATTTCGTATTTGCACCGATCTATGAGTTCAGATGAGATGAATGACGCATTAGGTATAACAATTTTTTGATTACGATTCTCTAGATATAAAATTGAAATGATTTCATTTACTTATCATTTGCATCAATGAGAATAAATCACAGCATATAAAATAGGCAAATAAACAAAGTGTTCAATATTATTTTAACAATACCATTTGAATATTGAAGAGTACATTTTGCCATCAGTTAAAATTCAGTTTCGAACCACGTCAATTGACATAATTTCAATTTCATTCAGGTGAAAGTCAAGAGATGTTTTAAAAATAAATGAAAAAGTTTCCCGTTGCCCCAAAATGTTTTTGGATAAACGAGGCAATGAAACCAGTTTGAAACCGATTGGAAGAAGAAGCACATGGACAATTTTTTGATTTCGGAAATCTGAATAAAATCAGGTAATTTTTGTCATTTTTTGTTATAGTTTTCGATTTAAAACTTTATATTTATTTACTTCAAATGTCAGAAATAAATCACATTCTATAAGTTACTCTAGAATAGAGGGAATTTCCTTTTAAATGCTAATATTTCATTTTTTATATTCACAGGAAACATGACAGCAGGAATGTTCGAAGATTTGGACATGGATATGAATTCGGATGACGATGGATCAGAAGGAGACGGAGGAGAAAATAGTGACCCAGAAGATGACGATGGAGGGTCCCAGGTGTCAGGGGGCTCGGACGTACCAGAGGCCGAAGTACCAACGATAAGCAAGAAGAAAAAGAAACCCAAGACTAAAAAGGATAAAAAGAATAAGATGAGTAAAGAAATGAAAGAACTTCAGAATAAACAGCATTCCTATCACGGAAACATTTATAAAGTTCAGGTAAGCTATGATTTTTAGTATACTTTAGCTCTAAATAAAATCAATGAATGATGAATGATTAACCTGTAATAATGTTATACACAGATTGAAGAATTATTATTGGAGGTTGGCGTTCCTCAAAAGAAACGAACGGAAGTTGAGACATGGGTTAAGAATTTTACTAACTTTGTCAAGAATCTGGAGCCTTCAGAAACATATTCGGTAAACAGTCAAATCACGGTGCATTTGTATTTTCTTGGTACTTGAGTCTAACTATTTTTTATACTTTTGACATAGATTACGGATTACGAACAATTTTTAAAGCCGGTTCCGATACCTTTGCCTCAAGCAGTTTATCCAAAAGAAGATACAAAAGGTACTTTCAAATGGTTACCTCCATCAGCAATCGAAATAGTCGGATCATGGGCTGCGGGTACGGCAGTTTATAAAATCTGTGAGATTGATCTGGTTTTAGCTATGCCACAAGTAAGTAGAGACATCACAAAAAATTTGGCTTGTAATTATGACATGTTTTATTCAACTTTGGTATTTTAATTAGGCGTATTTGAACAAGAGTGACTACCTCAATCACAAGTATCATGTAAAAAGAGCATTGTATTTGGCTTACATCGCGAAACATCTTTCTGAAAAAGAAGATCAGGGCAAAATTGACCACATTAAATTCACTGTACAAAACGGAAATCCCTTGAAGCCAGTTTTACAAGTTGATTTGAAGAATTTAAAGATTTGGGTTCATGCAATTCCAGAACCTGGGTTCTTTAAACCGGAACGATTCAGATTAGATTTGAACAATTCGCGATATCAGCAATTCTTTGGAAAACTACAATCGGAAGATGGTTAGTGGAATCGAAATATTCTTAGAAATTATTATACAGTTATTCTTAAATAACTAATACTCGATATTTATTTTTAGAACCGGAATACAGCACCCCAAATTATAACTTTTCCATTTTAACGGATTTGTTAGTCACGGAATCGCAGAGTCGGATTCATCATATCATCTCAAAAAGCTCAAAATATCGAGAAGCAGTTCAATTATTGAAAGTGTGGCTGCAACAAAGATCTCTTAGCAAGGTATGTTGTGCTAAAAATCAAGTAGCGCATGTATGAACCAGTAATTTAATTTAATTTGGGTGTAATATTTTCTTTAGGGATTTGGAGGATTTTCTGGCTTCATAATTTCAGCATTTGTAGCATACTTGTCATCAATTGAAAAAATTAACAGCGTTATGAGTAGCTACGAAATTATTCGAATTGTTTTCGTTAACCTGACACAGCTTGATTTGACAACAAAAGGAATTAGTTTTTCTCCTGGAGCCAATGTTTCACATTGGCATTTACAGTTTGATGTGGTTTTTCTTGACATGTCTGGAAACGTCAATTATACATCGGACATGTCTAAATTGACATATAAGAGGATTCAATTAGAAGCTCAGAAAGCCTTGGCTACATTGGATGGGGCTAAAGTGGCTGGATTTCAAGCGCTATTTGTTACACCAGTTCCGTTCATTCAGAATTTCGATCACGTTTTTCAGTAAGTTTCTCTATTTTATATTTATAATATTAGACTAACATACTTGTTTATTAATTAAATTGATTGATTTCGTATAGACTTTCCTACCCAAACCGTTTGATTAAACAGATGAAAAAGAAACCGGAGTATGATCAGCAGTTTCTGAATTACTCTGGGTACTTTTATCCTATCGGAGTTTCAACTCTGGGACAGCTAATCGAAAAGTGTCTAGCCAAAAGACTTCAGTTAATTGATTGCGAATTAAATCCCGTCCCTGAATGGGAAATTGGCCATCTTCCTCCCAATTTCTCTTTGGAACCATTGAGGTTTGGATTCATCATTGCAAGCGAGGCTGCAAAGAAAGCGGTTGAAAAATGTGAGTCAGAAGATCATGTTCAATCTCAAATATTCAGGGATTTTTGGGGAGATAAATCCCAACTTCGTCGATTCAAGGATGGAACCATGTGCGAAACTGTAGTTTTTGAAGACAAGTATAGAGTTTGTATGCAGATGTTAAAATACACCCTGAAAAAGCATTTAGGCTTGGATCTATTGCAAAATGGAACAGATTACTTAGACTGTCAAGTTGAACAAGTATTAGAACAAGACTATCAAATGGCCAAGATGTTGGAAAAACCAAAAAAGACTGTTTTTCTTAAGGGGAAAAGAAAGCAACCAACTTTATCAGACTTGCAGGAATTAGTTCCTGTAACGTTGGACGAAATAGCTAACAAAGCATCAAACTCATTTGACGAATTATCGAAAACCCTTCGAATGTTGAATGGTTTACCTCTGGAGATAACATCAGTTCAAGGCACTTCATCAATACTTAGATTTTCAAATGTTCACCCCACTCCTCCTCAGCGATTTTATTCGAGCAAGTTGCTAACTGAAGTTCATCCAAAGAGGCCTTGTTTTATGTTCAAGAAATTGGAAGAAGCCGAACTACCGCCAAAGGTTCCTAAGGTTGTTGAACCAATATCCGTTGTACTTCATTTAGAGACAAGTGGAAAGTGGCCTGATGACATGGCAGCTATAGATCATCTCAAATGCGCCTTTTTAATTCGCATTGGACAACTATTGAATGATCAATTTAATTTCACTGTCCAGCCTCACTCTCGTCACTTGGACGTTATGAAGGTAAAATTAAGCATCACTATTTTAGTCATTTATACTTTTCCATTGTACTTATTTTTGTTTTACTAATATTTATGTACCTTTTGTTTTATTTAGGATGGATTTGTATTCCGGATAACTCTAACATATTACCGAGAATTGACTTTACTAAAGCAACAGCTCGGAGTTGATGGAGTTTTGAGGCTACGAGATAATCACGAGTCTTTAAGACTAGAAAAGGAATCCCTGTTACTGCCTCAGTTGACTAGTACTTTACATTCCTTTTACAGACAATATGAATCATTCGGAAAAACTTGTCGGCTTGCAAAGCGATGGATCGCTTCACAACTTCTCCTGGCTTCCCCCTTGAAATATAATCAAAACCCTAAGCAACCTGACTGCAGATTTACAGAGGAGAGTGTCGAATTACTTGTAGCCCATTTGTTTATGTATTACGCTCCTCATCTCAGCCCCCCAAATGAGCCTCAGTTGGGATTCCTCCGATTTCTATTTCTACTTGCTCACACTAACTGGAGGGCTATGCCAATGATACTGAATTTCCATGATAAATTATCTACCGAGGATATGTCAGCTATCGAACTAGATTTCGTCAGAAGTAGAGATGACCTTCCACCCCTGTTCATTTCAACCCCTGAAGACAAAGTGGGGTCAGTATGGACCAGAGATTTGTCACCAGTAATTCTTAGTAGAGCTCAAATGCTCGCAACTGAAGCTCTAAGGATACTCAAAGAAACTTTGGATCGAGGAAGGATTAAGACTGACGAGAGTAATGCAAAGGGGTTAAAGAAACAACTAAAAATCATTTACTCGCCATCCACAGAGCATTTTGATTTGAAGATTTTGATAAAAAAAGGAATGAACCCAAGATCTTCTCAACGAATCCAGGACTCGAATTCATTACAATTTAATGAGTATACTCCAGATCAAAATGAAGTTATGCCTATTGTAGAATTTGATCCGGTTCAGTTGTATCTTCAGGAACTGCGAGACACATTTGGACACTTGGCTTTGTTTCTGCATGATAACTACGGTGGCCAATTCATCGCTGTCATTTGGAGACCTGATGTTTTTAAAGAGCATGGATTTTCGGTAATAATTGTTTTTCTTATGTATTTTAATCTAGTAATAAAACTTGGTATTGATTTTAAATCTTATTGTATTAATTTCAGATATCTCAAGTGAATGGTCGTGTTCTTGATAAACCAGGAAAGTTGACTATGAATGTGGATGGTGTATTAGAATCATTTGAATTGCTTGGTGAAGGAATTGTTGATAGGATTGAGAAGAAATGTAAGAATCCAGTTGGCTAACTAATCTTTTCCGGATAATCAAGATTAATCACATTGTCTTATATATGTATAAAGAATATTCATTTATGTAGATCATTTACATTTCATAGTTTAATAAATACTGTTTTACAAAATCTTGAATACTTTCGACATTTGAAGCACATCATTATTTTCACATTCCGCTCTTAGATTCCCAGTGCAGAAAAAAACATTAATGTTAATGAGGTTACAATTAATGAAATTGAATTGTTTTGGAGCTATTATCGAGAATTTCGTTAGTGTAATTTATTATTTTTTGTATCACTTTGCCCCCAAAAAAACATCAATTGTTTGGAAAATAGACCGGGTAAAAACTGCTTTAAATAGTTTATTTTGTCGTTTTTGTCGTTTCATAACTTTCATAATTTTTCCCATTTCCGAAGTTTCGCAGTTCAGTTGAGAATGAAACTTGAAGTTGGAAGGTGGACAGCAACATGAGCTCTTCATCATCAGAGGAAGATTGGTCTGACATTGAACAAGACGAAAACATTCCAAGTAACACAAGGAGTTCAAGTTCTGTTGGGGAAGAATTACCTGACCTCGAGCAAAACGACGACCCCATGTCAGCTGAACAGAACAATGAAGATTTAGCTGAAAATATTCGAGAAGATGGAGAGGAGCTGCCTTCCTTACCCCCCTCTCCGGCAACCCCCTCCACACCAAGACAACAGGAATTAAATAACCAGGAGCCGGTTGAGATTGAAGTTGAGATTCACGATGGCCCTTCTAGTTCAGCTGGCCGAAGGACATCCGAGGTCAGAGGATTTAGAGTTGACGGTAGTGGCGCAGTTGTTTTTGATTTTGGTTCGGATGATGATGACGAAGAGGATGACCCTGACTATATCCCAGATGTACCTCCTCCTCCTGCTATCCCATTTGTCTCACATCAGTTATCGGCTGCACAATTAGCATCTCCAGAATTCTCGTTCATTCCATTAGCGATGAGGAATGCAGCTAATACTGCAAATAGAAGACGGAGTCAGGTTGCTGCAGTTCAACTGATTGAAAGTAATTTGGATACTGAAGAACCAGCTGGTCCTAGAAATAGACGGAAGCAAAAGAAGCCAAAAAAGAAGATCGTCAAGAAGGTCGTCACACCGAAAATTTCTAAACCAAGGACTCCTTCGAAGCCTCTCAAACCCAAGATTATTTATGAAGACTTATTCGGAAATGAAGATCTTGAGGTTTACCGACAGAAGATTTCAACAGAGACGAAACACAAGATTGTGATTAACTATGGTGCTGCTGATCTACTTCATGACTCAGATAAGATGAATTTAAGTATTACTGCTGCTGCCAAGAAGAAGCCAGAGATTGGTTATAAAATTGGAGAGATTTTTCTACAAGATGTTGGAACGAATCCTTGGACTTTCAGGAGTAATGAGGAACTTTTAAAAGAACTTCCAAATCTTGCAGAGTTCACCATCCATGTTAGTGATATGCCGACTCTCAGTGTGATTAAGTTGAAGACAGAGGAATGGGCATCTGAAGAGGAATCTGCATCTCGAAAGAGGCCAATGGGACTTGCTAGATCTGATGCTGAAAGACCGTTGATTTTTGTTACGAATCGACATTATTTTTATCATTTTGATCCTGTGGATATTTCGTCAGAAATGTTTAGCAATAAAGGTAAACAAACAAAACACTTTTAACAACTAGAGTTTTTGTGTATTTTGATTTTAATAATACGTTTTTTTATGTACAATATAATACAGGTCTCGGGAGCAAAAAGTATTTCAGACTTGATTTTATTGGATTCGACGAAGGGACCAAGAACCTTCAATTCGACGTAATGCTGTTGGAGTCAGTCATTGTTGGTGATCATGACATTGGTAGTATTCCTTCTGCACAAGGACAAGGAGTTTTGAATATCTTCAGCTATTGTTTCAAAGTTGAACAACCTCCAAGTAAGTACATTTAGAATAATACATACATTTCATCTAAAGTATCAAAAACTGATTTTAAAATAAACTTTTCAGAACCCATGGACGAAGAAACAAAACAAAAAGAAGATATTGCTTGGTTTTATGGGCAGTTAAAAAAGTACCATATTCAAGAAGTTCTTCCAGAACCAGATTTTTCAATACAGCCTTCATGTCTTGTGCCAATACTTCGCAGTTATCAAAAGGACGCAGTAAAATGGATGCTATTTAGAGAAGGTGTATTAAATAGCAGCAGAGCTAATCCACAGCCTTCATCTTCAAAAGCAGTACACCTTGATCTTATCGAAACTTTCCTTCAAAAAATGTACACGCCAGTTGAAATAGAGATCTCAGTTGATGAAGCTTTGGAGTTAAAACCGGCTTTTTACAACCCCTACACTGGTTATGTATGTTGGTCGAAACCTACGGTTTCCAATGTGACAACAGGCGGTATTTTGGCCGATGAGATGGGCCTCGGAAAGGTAAGCACATTTTTTTATCATGTATATGATGTATAAAAAATGATTGAAGCAATTTAAACATTTGAAATGAATATTTACACATTACAGACAGTGGAAGTGCTTAGTTTGATTTTGTTAAACCAAAAGCCAGCCGAAAAGAACGAACTTGCAGAATATGAAGACGAGTCTGAAGAAGAGAAAATAACTTCAGAATATGAAAGCAGCGATAGTGAACATGAAGTAACAGCAAAGGGGAGAAAGCGCTCAGCCAAAGGAAAGTCCAGAAAAAGTCGCAAACGGACCAAAAGATTAAACTCTGATAAAATTGATGAAAAGTCGTCAGAAAGTCTTCCTCTTCGACATCCAAGACTTCGAAAGCGAAAATTGTCTCCTTGTGAGTTTGCTTCTGTTAGCTTTGATAATGAGCAATTTGAGGAGAAAGCTGAGTTGATTGACAAGGATTCAACAGCGGATGATGATAAAAACGATTCAGATCCAGATTTCGAAGAGGAGCATATCCAAGAACTTCCGGTAGCTCCGGCTAAAAAGAAGGGTGGCAGAAAAGCAAACTCATCAAAAGAGAAAACTCAAGAAGTTAATTTGCGACACCCAAAACTAAGTAGACGAAGAATGTCCCCATGCGAGTTTACTTTGAATTCTCCTAATGTTTCAGAACCAGATGTCGAAAAACCTGGAAAGCGTGCTACCCGAAGGGCAAAGCAAGCTGCGACCAACGTTATTTCACAGATAGTTGAAAGAGAAAATATACAAGCTGCTTCAGTAAATTCTTCACCATCGTCATCAAGCCCTAAGAAAGGTAGAAAGAAAAGCACAACAGTTGAGATTGTTGGGGATAAGCCAAAGTCAACTTATGAGGGAATTAAGCAAATATACGATGAAGCACTGCGTGGATACTCAGAAGCTGGTGAAGCTAAAGTTGTACCCCGCTTTCATGGAACCTTTTTTGAGACAAGCATTAGGAGAAGAGCTTTATTTGAATGTATTTGTGGAGGATATAATGACGATGATCAAAGATGGGTAAGAAAAATGTTATTTGTATGATCTTATTAATTTAGATAGCAATGCATAATTTCTGTTTTTAAAATGCATTTAGGTCGTGACTTGTACTACTTGTGATAGCTCTCAGCATGCCGAATGTGTCGGTTTTGACAAGCATCTTGAAAAACGAATGCTGCGTGAAAATAAAAGTTATCTCTGCCCGCATTGTGCAGTAATGGAGAAACCATATCCAGCCAAAACAACGCTGATTATTACTCCAAATTCTATCAGTTATCAGTGGATCAATGAGATTCAGCGTCATGTCAAAAATCATCAGCTAAACATCCTGTTTTATAAGTAAGTTAATTTATTAATCTGTGCGTGCATTTGTATTGTGCAATTGTGTATTTCATTTTAGTAAAAATTATTTTAGGGGAGTCACTACTCATGGATATATTCCACCTGCAAAACTCGCAACTTATGACATTATCATCACAACTTACACCACTTTGTCGATGGAGCTGAACTATGTCGATCTTCCCCATTGTAATAGTGAAGACGGCAGGCGTTTCAGGAATGCTAAGCGATTTTTGACGATACCTTCTCCATTACCTTGTGTATTGTATTGGAGGGTGTGTTTGGATGAGGCCCAGATGGTAGAAGGCATAAATACAAAAATGTCTTTAATGGCAATGAAAATTCAAGCAATTCACCGATGGTGTGTCACAGGAACTCCCATCAACAAAGGCCTTCAAGGTTTAATATTATACATTTAACTTGATTTAACTATTTGTTGTAATTCTTTAGACAAGATTACTTGATTGGGGATTATGTATTTCGCAGATCTTTTTGGACTTTTTGCATTTCTCGGAGTTCAACCTATATCCATAGATTACTGGTGGGAAAAATTAGTTCAAGATCCATTTCATAGAAAGGATGTGTCACTTTTGTATGAGATTTTTGGGCAGTTGATTTGGAGAACTTCAAAACCAGATGTATTGGATCAGGTAAACAAGTTTGCTACTTATTGACTTAAATACTTCCGGGTGGATGTATTATTTAAATATGTTGTTTTTTTACAGCTTGGTATTCCACCTCAAACCGAAAAGTCCCATTGGTTAACCTTCTCTCCCGTAGAAACTCACTTTTATAAACAACAGTATGAAATCTGCTCAAACAAAATATTAGGGAAAATTGCAAGACTTCGCCAGACAACCTCACAAAGCATTCTTGATTCTCGTCTTTCCAATTTGGACAGAGCGACCTTGCATTCGGTATGTTACGACATAAATATTTGACAAAGTACAATCAAGGTTTATCTAATTAACAAGGTTTTGACTTTTTCCAGCTCCTTCAACCATTTCTAGAGCTACGACAAGCTTGTTGCTCCCCTCAAATGGTAAAGGGACAATTTATTTCTCTTCAAAAGGGAACTTTGACGATGGAAGAGCTCCTTGCTCAACTAGTAAAAAAGACCAGCCTGCAGTGTGCGGATGATCATCGGCTTGTTGTAGCTGCGTTGAATGGTGAATAACCAAACTTTAGCTCTAATATTGTTATTGTGGATCTGTTTTACATTTTCAATATTTTCAGGAATGGCTGGAATTCACTGGCTGCGAGAAGATTGGTTTGCTGCTTCTGAAAAATATCGAGAAGTGTTGCGATCAGCAGAGAAGAATAAACCACATTTTCGTACAGATTCTCTACAAGTAATTGATTATATCAATGATTCCAGCTGTATTTCCAAAAATTAAAATTACAAATGAACGATTTTGCTTTTAGATTCTTCACACACTCGAAAACTTGGCTGATCTTTTGGATCGACATCATGACGGTGTACCTTTCACTCTACGGGATGATTGCTTACGGAAGGAGGCTGAAGAATTGAAAAAGAAATATCTCGAAAAATACGCAGTTGGAGTAAAAGCGGCTAAAGACGCTGTTGCACCACTTACCCAAACCGCAGAAGATTTGTTTGAGAAATTTGAATGTGTAGAACAGTCTTGGTGGGCAGAGACTTTGTTCAAAGCTGCTCAGCTAAGCAAAATCGACGATCTTATTTTTCGAATTAAAGATGAACTGATAGAAAAGACCAAGAAGAAAAACCATATTATTACGCTGGGAAACAAGTAATAAAACCAAGTATTTTTCAGAAATATGTCATTGCAGGATTAACAAATATTACTTTGTTTTCAGGTTTAATGATGCTAGCGGTTTACAGCAGGTCTTAATAAAGACGATTACAGAAATGGTCAACTTGAGACAGGATGTTTTAAAAGGTCTGGAAGAGCTTCAGAATGAAGAACCGTCAACGTTTGTTCATGGAGCAGTTGCATGTCATCTTCGCAAACGGTTGGAGTCATATTACAAGGACGACGAAGAAACCGGATTTCGTTGTAAATTGTGTCAAGATCATGGGAAATTCCTGCAGTATGAATCGATCTTGTTCCAAGAAGAAAAAAAGAATAAAGTTTTTAGGACTGGTCGCAAGTGGCAACAACAAAAATTGATGGGTGTGATGGCTGAAGATTTAACAGAAGAAGAAAAAAACTTGGCACTGTTGAAGGAAGAAGAGGAACTTCTTGAATCGCTGGAACATGTAAACATAGATTACATTATATAATTAAATTATTAATAGACTGAGTTCACCCTAAAAAAATCAATAATTGTGATCTAAGGTTAATGTCGGAATCAGTGATGTACAGAGGCGAGGAACTTGGGCAGACTCGGACACAGAAAAAATCCTAAAACTTATTAATAATTTTTCAAGACTAAATGGATTGTCTTCCCAAGTAATTAATGATGGAAGTACGCATATAAAACTTTTCGAAGCAATGAAAAAAGAGTTCCGAGTAATGAGAATTCTGTGGAGGTTAGAATATTTTTTAAATGACAGTTCAAGACAAATTTTTTTAAATTTATTATATTTATAGAATATATATATGTTCTTATATATAAAATATATTACTATAGACAAATATATGACCAAGTATCTGCGGTAGATGAGTTAAGTCAAGCTACAACACGGCTCCGACTCCGTGGCAGCGGTGAAGACCCAGTTGCAGGAAGCAGTCGCCCGACAATAAAGAAACCAAAAGAATTAAAGTCAGGGACTTCCGAAGATGTTCAAAAGATTCAAAACATTCATGTTCTTGAGCCTCATGAATTGGAGACAAAATTAGCTCAAATGCAATTAGAGATCGATAAAGGGAATGACGGCCTATCTATTCATATGGGGCAACTTCTGTACCTGGATACGTTGAAAAAGAATGGATACGGAAAGAAAGGAACTTCTAACGCGGATGATTGTCCAGTTTGTCAAAACCAACTCGGAATGGAGTGGAGCGTGTTAAAATGTGGTCACTCGTTTTGCGGGGAGTGTGTGAAGAAAATGTGTCCAAATACTCTGCATACCTTTCTTTGTCCATTGTGTCGCCAGTCTATGAAATATGCTGATGTCTCATTCGTTGACACTAGAGAGTAAGTCAAGAATCGCAGTACAGCATTGTATGAATTTTTTTTAATACTAAATATTATAACTGATTACATGTTTTTGTATTTTATTTTATAGGCCCGAAAACAGTGCAGTACTAGATAAAGAGACACTCGTCAACAAAAAAGAAATCCGTGGCTCCCACTCTACGAAGGTTGAAGCTATCATTGGAACTTTGCTTGGTTTACAAGAAACTCATCCTGGAGAGAAAGTGATAATATTTTCTACAGTAAGTCATATTTTCTTGTTAGAATTATATATTTTGTCTTTTTGTTTAGATTATATAGGTTGAAATAGGTTCTATATTCATAAAAATATATTTACTTGTAGTGGGTGGATGTTCTTGAAATCATCGCTAAGGCCTTGGATCAGAATGATATTTCAAACTGTTTGTTAAACAAGCCTGGAAAGCACTTTCAAACCAACTTACAACGATTCAAGGTATTTAATCTTCCTTTTTAAACATGATTACTCATAATGTAAAAATACAATTCAGTATTTTTTTTATTCAGACTCGGGAAAATGTTCAAGTCCTTTTAATGCCGATTTCCAATGGCTCCAAAGGGCTAAATATTGTGGAAGCTTCACATGTTCTTCTTGTGGAACCGATTTTAAATCTGGCAAGTGAGCTTCAAGCAATTGGTCGAGTGCATCGAATTGGTCAAACGAAGTCCACATGTGTTCATCGATTTTACGTATGCTGTTTTTTTTAATTATTTGTTGTATTATAGTAATTATGTACCGTTTTTAATTAACATATTTATGACAGGTGAAAAAAACTATTGAAGAGCAGCTGTTTGAAATTCTAAGAACCCATGATGTTTCATCGGACGACGAAGGGGCTCTTACGGTTGCTGATCTTCGCAATCTTGTACGAAGTGTACAGTATACTTCATGAAGTGACGATTTTTTATAGCGTAACGCAGTATTAGATTAGAGTACTGGATTAGTTTATAGTTATTTTCAACTAGTTTGTTTATAACGTGTAGTGGAAGAAAGTCGATTCTTAGGTATTGTTTTAAAAGCACTTTTTTTATTGCTTTGACGTAGTTTTATATTTGTAGTTTCTAGAGAAAGATGACAAACTTCTGATTTCCTATAATTCCGTTTAATTTAAAATGATTGACTGGCTGGTTATTCTTGTTACTTTATTCTATTTTTTGTGTTTTTGCTAATTAACTATATTTTATGCCATTGATACTTAAATTTTATTGATGATAGACATAATTCAATAAAGGTTTTTATACAATATTCAAATTATACGTCCTAACTTAATCATAAAATCCTCTGCCTTCTCCTGTTCTCTGTTATACAAATCACTTAACTCGCTTCCAAAGTGAAACAGTTCTTTCGCATTCTGAAATAAACGATAAAGTCATATCTAAGTATATTTCCGAAACATAGAAGTTACCTTTAAAATAATGCCTACCTTGATGGTATCAATATAACGAGCAACGGTTGGATTAGTCGAAGGACTAAACTTAGTAAGCATACTGCCTCCTTTAATATTGAAGAAATCCCTTAGTCGTTTCAAAGACTCGTCTTCACTCAAATCAGGAGGAGTTTCAGGTTGTTGGAAAATCATTTTATAGTTCATCAAGGGTACTCTATCATTATCTGCTAGCTCATCGTCTTCTTCACTTACGACAGCCCTTACGTCGGTGAGAGTCTTGTTGGCCATTCGATGCTTAAAGCCTGCAATAATTTGCATACGTTCGTTTTCACGGTCTTCTAAAAATACTTTATCTCGTTCTTTTTGACGTTCAAGTGCCCTTTTCTTTCTCAGCCGTTCCCGTTTTTCCAGTATTTCTTGTCTCTTTTTGTAACGAGCCAAACGCTGTTCTGCTTCTTCCTGAATCTTTCCCTTAATCTTGGATATCCTACGTTTCTTTTCTGAAGATATGATTTAAAGCATGTATTAATACGTATGTTAAATTTCAATTAATATATGTTTGGAATAAGCTGATGTCACTTGCTTTCGTCTTTGACCTGAGGAGTATCGTCTTTAAGTTCCTTGTCTTCTTCATCAAACTCAAAGTTGGTCTCTTCGTCGATATATGAAGCGTGATTAGGGTGATCTGCGGCGTACAATAGCCTCATCAGCTTATCATTGTCTGCTTCCTTCCAGCGTTTTTCTAATAGGCGTACTTTTGCCCTTGCGATTTTTCCAGCCAATTTTTCTTGTTCCTCGGCCCGCTCTTCCGACGGAATCCAATACGTTCCGTGCTGATGCAAGTGCTTGAAAAATTCATCACCATCATATTCGAATGGTTCTACTGGGGTTATGTTCTCTTCTATTTTGGGTCCATTGTACAGACCCTTATCATGATGGTCAAGTCTTCTTAGCATAGCATTTACTCTGTATAAAAATAATCAAACATTATGCAAAACTCTTAGCATTTTTTGTAAGGTGGTTTTTGATTTTGAAACCTGAATACAGGGTGGTGGTAGAGTTCAAGCATATCGTTTGGTGGTGGCATAAGACCTTCGATAACTAGTTTCTTGACCCGATTTCTTTCAGCAACCTGACGAAGCTTTGTAGCTTTATCCACCGACTTCGCTTCTTCTTCTATAAGTTTTTCGAAAAGAGTATCCATAAATTGTCTGTCGTTGAGACGAACCTTCGTGCTTGTCATTAGATATTCCATGCGAACTGCTACTCGATTTGGAAATTCGATACTGACAAATCAATGGAGAAATTAGGAAATTATTTGAGTTTTGAATATTCTGATTAGTACGGGTATGTATTAGAATGTTATACTTGTATTCTATTGTCTCTTGTACATCATCGTCCTTCTTTAGATGAACTTGATAATGACCTTTGTGATTCTTTTCTTGTCGCTTTTGTCCAGCCAAACTAACTCTTAGTTTTTTAATAGGCTTGCCCTTATGTTTATTTGTGCCTGAAGCAATAGATGCCAATGACGGCTCGTTGCAATAATTGCCATCTTTACAGGGATCAATTCCAATTGCACCTTGAGAATCTACAAATGGTCTATGATTGTTGGTGCTCAAATATTCGGCTTCCGTTCGAACCGATTGACTACTTGGTACGACGGTCATTGTCTTGCTTTGTTCTACAGGAATTCTGATTATGCTTGGTACTGGAACCATTTTACTCTGTGTTACAGTAATTTTGGATGGAGCTGCGGTCATTCTGCTTCGGGTCGTATTTGCCTTACTTGGTGCGGGGGTCATTCTGAGTTGTGCCCGTAACATTTTACTTGGCCCTGGAACCATCATCATTCTACTTTGAGAAGATGTCATTTTCTAGATTTTGAATTTTGAAAGAATTTTCCAATCTTAAAACCAATCTATTATGCAGTGAATTTTGACAGAAATTGGATTCTAACTTATTTATCAACTCGTTACATGTCTGAAAATTTGAACAGAAGTATTTCATTAATTTACCGTATGGCAAAGTTCCTTGACAACTCTGGTCTTGTATATGCACTTCAAAATTATATGAAAAATAATTCGACCAGATAGTACGGAATTTCCGAGTACAATTAATTTTACTAAGTCCAAAACACTTGTTCCATCACCAGTCAAAGCCTTTACAAACATAGCATCTGCCTTCTTTTGAATTCATGGATAGATTGCATATAATATTGAGTAAGTAAGCAAAAAGGTATTCAATTAACGTCAGACATTGGATACATCCATAACAAATTGACATGCATTGCAAACGCAGTTTTTTAATTAAGTATCGGTAGCTCATCTCTATATTTCAAACTTTACTAAATACAATAATATTTCATTACAAACTACTTTCTTTATAAGGTTGATAGATTTCTTTCGCTTTAGAGTTCTAGTCTAGTAGATAGAGTAGTAGTAGTTTGGTCGCGGAACTATTTATATTTTTCTACATTATAACAGAAATAATTTTTATTCTATTTAACGTTACTAATTACACAATTTATTGTTCCCATTACAGCAGACTTAAATGGTTGACACTAAGCCACTTTTTAAAGTCATTTGGGGTAAATACATTGATATTGGTACGGCATTTTTGGAAAGCTGGTTGGTTAGCGTTAGATACGGACGCATTATATTTATCATAATGTAATGCTAATCGGCTCGAGAAAGGTACGAATGATCGATTCTATTTGTTGTGGTTTATTAGAAAATATATTTACAATAATAAACTTTCTCAGTTCAATTTCATTATTCCATACAGAACGACTGTTGTATTTTAAAGCTTGCGATTCCATCGTGACAATATTTGCAGCGACTAAACTGAAGTACTTTTGGTGACAATTCTAATAATAATAATAATCTGCAATTAATGGATTAAAATTTGTTACAAGTTCTAAATTTGATATTTAAGATTTTTTAGGATCCAACTAGACAATCGAATTGTCACTTTGATACTCCAACTCAACTGCTCAACTTAATTAAAACTCAGACTTTGTACAAAAGCACTCATTTGAAACCGATTTGAATGTGTGCATCGAATACAACTTAAGGGGCTAAGGATAACTAAACATTTAGAAATTCATTTCATGGTGTTAGTCACAAGTATTTACCTAGTTTGTACAATTGAAGCTATGAATATGAACTACACAAAATCAAAAGGAGGGACTAAATAGTAGTTTCGTAAAAATACATGGTTTTGGTACTTATTATTTGCAAGTTCGTATTCGTAACTAATTTAGAATCTATAAGGTATTTGTTTCGCCAAAGATTAAAGTTTTTGAAGTCTATGCAAGTGGGGATCGGACGCAGATTTTGACATCACCATCGCTCAACTTTTTCATGAAGTTCCATGCTTCAGTTCTAGATTTGGTTGACATGTTGATGTTGTTTATTGACACGATGAGATCTCCCACCTTTAGTCCTCCACTCTTCTCGGCTGGCCCACCTAAGAAAAACATTTCGATACAAAATCATTTTTTTGTTGAAATATATTTTGAGTTTTAGATATTTTGTTAATTTTTTTTAACTCACCAATAAAGATTTTCTTGACAGTAAGCGGTTTGTCACCTTGAATAGACCCTTTCCCACCATCCAAACTGAATCCAAGCCCAGCTCCGTCTTTAATGAGCGTCGCGATTCTCAAAGGTCCTTTAAAAATGTAATATTAAGCAATAAGCAATTGATCTTCAAACTTGAAATCTTCAAACAAGCGAAATTGTGTACCCCATTTGTAGCAGGTATCGTCATCGTTTTCAATCACCAGATTCCCGTTATGAAGCGGTTCAATTGCTCTGTCTAAAGCGGAAGTCTCTTCAATCGTTTGGAATCCATTTGCCACAGTTCGTCCTCGAGAAATCACAAGAACCACTGGAAATACAAATGTATAAAATTATAACCCAAACTGCAGAGAAAACAAAAAATTCAATAAATAAATCCTTTGACTTACCTTCTGTTCTTGGAGTCTAGAATTATAATAAAAACAAAAAAATGGATTTAAATAATTATTCTTATCAAATATAATTTTTAAATTAGTTATAATTATTAAATAAACCATTTCTACACAATACCTTGAGTAAATTCAAAGCTTCTCGATGAGTTAATCCTTTGGTACTTTTTCCATTTATAGACAAAATTCGGTCACATCTATGAATGCGTCCATCTCGATCAGCAATACTGGCAGTTAGAACTTTATGAACCTGGAAACAATAAAACAAATTTATATTTTAAATTCATTAAATATTCTCATTTAATCCTGATGTATGTCATATTGAATTGCTTCTTACAGTAATTTCCTTTGTTTCATAGTCAGCACCGCCTGCCAAAGTGATTCCTAGGCTACCACCGGCAAATTCACGATGCAAGATGACAACCGACACTTCATGCAAAGGTGTGCCTGCTTCTTCTAATGACTGATTCGCTTCTGTAATGTAAAAATATCAATTAATATAATTTCGGAAACATTGCAAATAGATCAGGTTAGGAAGGAATCCCGAATGGTCAGAACAAATCTTCAAAAGGTGTTTTCATACCTGACATCAATTGTTGTAATTCCTGTAAAAAATCAAGAAAAAAAATTCATTAAATACATATATCTTTCAATTAAAAAATCGCATTAAAAATTGTCCATTCATACATTTGCAGGTTGTGGCAAAATTAACCCGTATTCTATATAGTCATATTTTTTATATAACAAAATTCTCAAATAAATGGCCCATGACCTACGACCCTTTATAATTGTGACAATTATGGCAATCATTATATTGATAAAATATCTCTATGCAAGCTATAACAAGTACTATCAACATTTTTATAATTGCGGTTTAATGCAGTAATAATTGATCTGATCAGTACTGATTACTTCTTTACAAATATTGCATTTGTACAAAGTACAACTTGTCTCTTTCATTACTTATTTGCACAATCAAAATATTTACTGTATAGCGTCTATCAATTCCTCGTGATAGAAATATACAAGGTTGACGTTTTTCGATTTGATCAGTAGTTATTATTTCATCCAATTTCAATTTCATTTCAATATTCATAGCCTTCTGTGAATAAAAAACCCTAAAATGTTAATCCTTACGCTAAAAAGTCATGCACAGCTAATTTAATCCAAGGCGTTCCTCTTTCAATAATATACAAAGAATAATCAAACAGAAACGTGCATTAATGAAGAAAAATCTCAGAAATCAAAGATAACCGACAACCAGCTTTGCCATTATGTTTTTGTACATGGTTTGTTGGAAAAATATTTTTATTTAAAAAATTTCCATCTTTTTCTCTTGCTTCAGCCGGCAGAATTATTATCCGCACTTCAATTCGAAATCAAGTATAATAGTCAGCATAAAGGCCATTGTCAAACAATCATTTATTTTTACAGAGACCATTTAGTATTTATTTCAAACGTTAAAGGAAACTGTAACCAACAATTGGTCAAAGTCAAAAACGAATATTCTAGTATATGGTTGTAACAATATATTATTTATATGTGGATGGTATGATTCGTTTTAGTACCAAAAGAATAAATTGCACATCGTGAATTGATTCAGCCAATTACACGGAGATATATTTCATAAGTTTACGAATCGCTTCTTTAGAGACAAAGGCTTGTAGTGTATGACGTTTGAAGGCCAAATTTAGCAAGCTAACTAACTAAAGAGGACTGAAATATCTGCAAATGTTTAGCCTAGCCTGCAGAGAGTTTGTAAAGTATTCGCTCTATTGCAAATTTTTTGGATGAATTTGAATTGGTTTTCTACCCTTCTTGACTCTTGACTAAAAGTTCTTTCGAGGATTATTTGCAAGTAATCGTTCCTAGGATAATAAAAGATCATGGCGATGCATTAATGAACTGAATGAAAAAGTAGGCAACCGATGTAACAACACAACACTCGTGAATATTTAAATGCTTTGAAATTTCGAATCATTACTGAATAAGAGTGAGAGCATGGAAAATAGCAAAACAGAACAAGTTAAACCAAAACTGAAAGAATTTCTAAGGACGGGACATTCACAAGCCATGTTTTAATCAAATGCATCATTTTCAATTGGTTCTATTTATATTGAAAATACGACAAAAACCTTTGAAGTTTAAAATGACTTTGTTCGTAACATCTGCAAACTACTTTGGTCAGATTGGATAATACCAGATTATACCCCACACATTTTGTAATCCGATACATTTGAAAACGAATTGTGAATTTTGCACCGTCACCCTATTGTATTTTATGTTGAGGTACAATAATAATAGGTGTGAAGGAATATGGTGACATATTTTTATGAAAAACTTCACTTGAATTTTTTTTTACTACAAATGCTGGAACATTTTTTTTTATAAATCGGGTAATTCTGATAACCAAAAACCCAAGGACAAATTGTCTTGGAATTTCCATACAGAAATCATAAGTTGTCAAAAAAGTTCAAATATACAAGAATTTACAAGATAGACTAACAACTTTTAATATATTTAGTTCGATTAATATGTGCACTTGATGCATCTTCATCGCCAAATATTTTTGGGTGGGCTGTTTTTGACTTATATAAAGTGTGAATTTGCCAACTACAAAATTAATTTAGCTTTTTATGGATAGAGCCAATTAAATTACTGAACAGACTGAACACCATAGGATATCATGTTCACTGGCTAAATTACTAGATTATTTAAGATCATTCACACAAATCTGATGAACAGATATGATTCAATCATCAAAAATGGAAATGATCAGTGAAGTGACGATAGTAAAAAGCTCACGCTGGGCTTAATACTATGCAGTTTATATGCAGCCTTTGTTGCATTATTGCAAAACATCACTTAAAGATAATAATTTATTTAAAAAAACTTTAATAAAAATGTATGGTTGAAGTTTTAGGAGTTGTATGAAATAAGTCATCAATATCATTAATCAATACATATTGGATTTTTTGGAATGTCAATAGACTTTCATGATTTGCACTATTCGCAATGTTAAATATTGTGACACCTCATTCGTTCGTTTCTTATTATTTGTTTTATGAAAGGATTGATTTTTCTAATGTAAATTGAAGGATCGTTCTCCAAATAAAAAAAAACAGTACAAATTATTAAATACCTTGTCTTGTGTCTTGCCATTTGTTTTACTAAACAAACCAAAGTATGTTCTGTAGTGTCTATGAAAAATGTTACTTGTATGATGACTTTGTGCATTTCAAGCAAAACATGATGAATGACCCTATGGCACGCCAATTTACTAAGAATTCCTCTTTTGTTTTACACACACCTCATGCAGAAAATCCAATCAGTGCGATAATCTTACACTTTAAAAAACTCGTATGCATTGTAAGTCTATAATTTCATGTTCCGGGATAACACTCGCAAGGACTTTTAGAAATGACTGCTAAATTTTTTTCCTTTAATCAAATGTGAATCTATGCAAATCTACATAATCAATCATTTTTGTAAAAAAACAAACAAACAACAGTATTTCGGAAAAACTGCATTTCAAATGAATCCGGAAACATTAATAGGCTCGGTGAAAAAAGTAACAAATATTACAAATTACATGACATGACATTCCAAACCCGCCCAGCCTGTCGCGGTTGAAGAGATTCCAGTCAAGTCTTAAGAAGATTGATAACCCTTTTGTCATTGACCATGTCAAAATCCATTAGAATCATACGTCTTCATAAATTTTGCGTGAAAAGCTGAATTAAATGATAAACTTGTGTGGCTGATAAGGTTTTTTGTTGTTCTCTTCGCAATCAAATTCAAGACGTTCTTCAAATATCACACCCTTCGTAGTACAGATAAGAGTATATGAAACCATTTAAAATTCTAGATTTTTCTAGATATAAACCAAGCCTCGAAATCTACAGAGTAAGACATCAATAATGGCGTTTGTAGTTTAAAGGTCAAGAATTTAAGAACCAAGAGCAATTTTATCTTGAGAGATAAAGAATAATTAACGATGGCAAGCTTTATTAGTTTATGATGAGCCTAGCCAGTGTTATCCTAAATCCTCTTGATTGCTTTTTGATTTGTAAAATGGACAAAGTTAGGAGAGTAAAATATCCTCTAGCTAAATAGATTAGTTACAACGTCTTAAATGATTAGAACAACAGTCTTGCTCTGCCAAAGTCAAGTTGATAATGATAATAAACAACTAATATGAAATGACCCTGGCGCCCCTCGACTAGTAGATACTAAACATTATTTACTAGATAAATTTCAGAGTTAACACTTCCAAAGTCTTCAAGAAGCCTGCCTGCCTCAAGCGTCACTTGAGTTTTTATAAAATAGATGGAATTTGCCAAATGCATTAAATGTCCATAACTGATGCAGACTAAACTAAACAGAGGAATTAGAGAGTCTAAGTGCTACTGTCAAACCCATTTAACATTTAAGGATATTGGCATTCCACGAAAAAAACTCGCTTTGATTAATGACCTCTTGCCATAAATGAAAATGAAATGCAAATGCAGACACCAAAACTTGCAAAGTACAAATGGACATGTGAAAAACTTGATTTTAAATTTTAAAAGCTTACCTGAGGAGAAATGAGGCTGGTTGAGGAAGCCAGAGAGGTAATACTTCCGTAAGGATCTCTAGGAGCAGAACTAACAAGACTGTTAGATGACCCATAGAGCCCTGCAGGGGTTGTAGCGCTGCTCTCCTCGCTTGTAGTACTGTCGAAAGAACTGACGCGGAAGTGAGCTGCTGCTGGCAATGTCAGACCTCCAGTAACGTCTTTCTTATTGGCTTCAGTAGGACTTGAACCATCTCGTCCATATGCACTTACAGCTATTTCTGCCTTTTCAAAAGCTTTTCGAATGTCATTAACACTGACTGATCGTTTTGCAGAGCTCATGGGAGGGTTCAATGGCTCGGAAGTCCTTCCGCCGTCACTACGGCGTTTTTCAGCCCAAGCTCGATCAGCATCCATGGCTTCCAATGTAGACTTGGTGGTAGTGGTGGTATTTGAAGCAAGTCGAGAGGACGATGACATTGTGGTAGGTCGTGCTTGGGGACTATCATCGGTTAATTCTGCACTATTCGTTTTAGATAAGCTTCTTGCTGATGAAGGAGTACTACTGGGTTGTGGTGAGGTTAATCGATTTCTAAAACTGGGTGATCCTGATGACCCGGTGGCAGAATTTTGTGGAGATAATACAGGCTTTTCTGAAATTACTGGTTTAATTGGTGATCCCGGTTGGGGCTTTGATGTGGGTTCCGATGTCTTTTCAATCTGTTGCCACTTTTGTGAAATAGACTTGAAGTCATTTCTTCCTCTAGGTATATTTGCATTTGTGACTCTCTTGATAGTTCCATCAGATGTTGTCTTTTCGATAATTTTTTCAATCTTCTTTTCAACAACTTCACTAGCACTGGTTACAATCTTTGGAACTGAATTGACAGACGTGGCAGGAATAAGAGCTGATGGCTGTGGTGGCTCTGATTTGGCTCCTAGTAAATTCACTGATGTCATACTCTTGGAATACTTCTTTTCTAACATTGACCATCGGTCTGCATCCAGCCCATTATTGCTTGGCTCTCTGCTCAGAGATTTGTGATTATTTTGTTGACTTCCAACGGATACATTGCTGGAGAAATCGGATTCATTTCCAGAACTACTTCGGTTTCGGGCTCGTCTATCGACACTGTCTACTGTGTCAACCGACATTTTTCTCTTTGGTTCAATTGGTCTTTCGATAACTGTGGCTTCAGAATCTCGCCTGGAGAAATATCTGGAAGGTAATTCTGACCTCCCTCGATCATTCAATGCGTCACAGACTTCATTGATATAAGCCATTTTAACTTCCATGTCGTAAATAGCCTGCAAAGGAGACTCTGTCAACTCAGTAAATTCCATATTGACTGCACTTTGTTCAGAGGATTCAATCTCTTCATCATCTTCTTCTGTATCTTCTTTTGAATTTCTTCTTTGGCTCAAGTTTACCCGTCCAACAACATTCATTCGACGACGGTTATTGGACACTTCTAATTCACTGCATGAGGATTCTGTGTCTTCAGTTTCGGCATCGGCATAGCTAGCTTCTTCATCATCACTTCGACGATTCTTGCCATTACTACTTAGGCTACTATCATCAGCCCCATTATTGCCACCACCGCCACCCGGAACCTCTCCACCTCCACTGCTGAATTTAGCACTTTTGAGGACGTTCTTTCGATTAATTGCCTCAACACTTTGGGCTTTTAGGATTCGCCAGCTTTCAGAATCTTCACCGGACTCATCCTTATCATCCCCATCTCGACTACCTTCATTATCTGGATCAGGGGTTGCAGCTGTTGATTCCCCTGGGGTTGGTGAGTTTCTTGGAGATAAGCCATGAGATATTGAGGACCGACTTGAGCTGACTGCAGAGTCATTGTCACTATCTTCAAGCTTTCCAGATGCCTTGGCATTCATATACTTTCCGTTGTTGGAAATCTCATTTTTCTCGGTTTCATTTGCCTCTTTTCCAACAGTCACTTGGACAACTTGATCCCCTTGTTTATCAAAGCTACCCCGTTTGACAACCGTGGGCTTTGTAGCATCTTGTTGCCTTTTGTCAAGTGACTGGGATGTGAATTCAAAACTAGAATCGGATCTAGGAGAGTTCGAAAGGCTTTCTAGACTTTTTGGTTCAGGTGTAATGTTTTTGTATTTACCGTTTTCATTTACGGAGGAAGTTGTATACCCAGAGGGATTTCTGGGAAGTGTGGCTGATGTCGTCGTTGTTACGGATGTTTGGTAGGCAGTGAGTCCCCTTCTTTTAAAAGCTGGAGAATATTTGGGCATAACATTGGAAAATTTCCAATCTCCGTTTAATTCAGAGTCAGGGTTTTGACCCTCGTTATTTTTGGCACTTGTGTTATTGCTATTATTGTACGAATTGATGTCTCCCGAAGTGGCGAATCGATCAAGGGATTCCGTCCTAGAGAGGGATTTCTTCCCAGCATTTCCATTGTATAATGGGGGCTTGGAATAATTATTCATCTGAGGTGACAAGAGGACGGCATCTTTGCTTATGATTGTTGGCAAGTCCACCACAGAAGCTGAAGTTGGAGTTGGATTTCCTGTAACATCTCCTCCATTAGGAATATCAGGGATCACCAGCCCTCTCAATTTTGTTAGACATTTCCTTCTTTGCTCCATTAAAGTTGAAACGGGTCTTGTAGTAGTTGTGTTATTGCTATATTTGTGTGAAGTATAAGAAGTTTGGGTCTGGCTTGCTTCTTGGTAACTTGGTACATTGCTATTCCCTAAAGACAATCCAACATCAACCATACTTTGGGATCTTTCATACAAGCTGCTGGCAGTAGTTTGACCATAAGACGCCCTTCTGGTCACTTTGTTCGTCTCTGAACCATTCAATGCTCCATAAAACGGAGTTGGTTTACTGTTAAAGTTATCTACGGATGTTACAGAGGGTGACGACGACATCATCGAAGAGTTCAAATCAATTGACCCCTTTCGTCCGAGAGAATTGGTTCCTAAGAGGTTTTCTGAGCTTTTGCTCAAAGGATTTTCTGAGGAAGAATTGTTGTTACCGGAGATGTTAAAAGTGCTTTTGGATAGACTAGAAGACACATGGTTCGTTACTAAAGGTTTTGAATAGACTACCGGGGGTGAAGCTGCATCTGTTGAATCCTCACTGCTGGAACTTCGACTGGAGAACATTGCTATTTTATCTCTGACACTTTTCTTACTTGGTTCCTCAGTTGGTACTTTAGCAGGAGAGAATGTCTTTTCACTCTGTGGGGCTGTCACTGGCGGCTTTGGGGGTGTGGTCCCGTTTTCAAACAGCTTTTTCCTATCGTCAAAACTACATCGACGAGTTGCTGCCATCTTCTTGGGTGGAATGGGTGGCACGGTCACTGGAAGTGGAGGTGGTGGGTTTGAAGAATTTAATTCTTCGAAAACGCAGCTATCGTCTCTGGGTGGTTCTGAAGTTGGCAATGGAGGTGGACTGCCGGGCTCTGCAGAAGACTCTGAGGAGGATGACTTTAGAGTCAACTCACTTCGATACAATTTTTTGTTTTGCTCTGACCAGCAATTATTTGGGAACTCGTCCCCGTCCGGTGGCAATCTAGAAAATGTTGGTGGGATGAACTGATGGCGATTGAGTAACTCAGTCGAACTCTCCATCCTTTCTGTTGATGAAGTGCTTGTTGGCTCTTTTGATAAAGATCCTGTAATACAAAAAATAAACGAATCCCATAAGTCTCATGGTGTCATAATAACTATCAAGCTAATTTTAATTAATCCCATTGGAGTTCTGCCCATCAAAATGATTCTTCAAGTACTAAAACATTTTTATGACCTTATCGGATTTCGTATCCATACTATGCACAAATATATATTTTAATCCTGTCACTGCCTCTCAGTCCAGATTTTATTTAGTACATAATCCTTCATATTATGCTTATCTTTTTGCATTTAAAAATTGAATAATATTTAATAAAGCCTTGTTATTTGATATGGTTGCATGCAGCTTAACTGTTTCAAAATATTAATCAAGTAAAGCGTATAGATGTATCCATTCAGCATGCGGTAATTCAATTAACAATGGAAAAATAGAATGACATTTTATAAACCACTTGCAATATTTATAAACTTTAACCCGACAACTCAATTAACAAAATAAAATAGTGAATGCGTAAACCGCATCTGAAATATATAATTTTTTGCATCAGATATCATCATATTAAAATATGTGTAGTAAATACATGACATAAAATGGCCCAAATTTGGTCAGCCTAACCCCAAGCATTTAAACTTTACAACACAAGTCTATAAAGCCAACCAGATACATATTCATAAAACGCACAATCCAAAAAATCAACAATCGTAAAAACCAAGTCATTTCAGAATCACATGAAAAATGAAAGTGGCCATAGTCAGTACAATTACACAATTGATTTTGTTTTCCTATTGACTCGGATGAATTTGCAAAAAAATAGGTCCTGTCTAAATTTTAATTTACAAAAAAAAAACGATATAACAGGCAGACAAATAAAAACCACCGTCTATTAAAAATGATTGAACCACGAAATGAACAAAATAAAATTTTGTAACATCAACAACTATTCTGAGTTAAAGCCGTAAATATTGTTAATTATTGCTCTATGAAATGAACAAAATCCAGGAAGATTTAGGTCAAACTTGTAGTAAAAAAAAAGGTTTAAAATATAAAAGTTACATTTTGTTCATTCACTCTAGTTTGTTTGTAAACAAGAAGAGCCATTCGCTCGTAGCCTTTGCAATAATAAAAAAAAAGAGTTGGGATTTTGAGTATAAAAAGTGAAATGTTCAACTAATTTTGGACGTTTTTTAAAAAACACAATGGGGCAAACAATTCAGAAGATGATGATGAAATAAAACTGTGAAGATAAGTGAAGAAGCAATGTAGACAAAGGAATAGCAAATCTAAGCACCCGTGGTTGTCTCTTCAGCCATCATCAGCCAGACAGCAAGACTCGTCAAATTGCTTAGAATACAGAAGCCATTTAGGTGTGGTAAAGATTTACTAAATTTTTTCGCAATGCTACAAAAACCACTGGTCTCCTGTTTTTGTACACATTAAATCGAAAAATGAGATCAACTGTAATAATAAATAGAAAAATAATGACGAACTACTAAACTACTAGCTACCCAAACATTAAAATACTATCCTATATTTTATTAGAAAAATGTACAAATTATGTTTTGCTTAGTAACAAATGATAAGCTCAGCAGAACTCACGTTTCAAAATCTCAAGAACCAGCTTCGAGGAGTTGAGCATTATGAAGGACTTTGATGAATATTTTGATAGCTGGGTGATTTACTTAAAAATTTACAACTTTGCAACCTACAAAGGCCGGAGCTGACCACGACGGACGATAATACAATATTATGACTTCATAACGGTCACCCACTTTATATTATGATTTATGGCCAGGAACCCTGTGGACTACATTTTGTCTTATTTCACTATTAAATTAACAACTCTTTAGCATTTAGTATGTCCAATACTAAAACACTAAAATGTTACAATTAAAATATAATATTATTACAAATACAATAACTTTTGCAAACTCATGATGATAAATAGTAAAACCCAAACACTTTTTTATGAACACAATTTCTCCCAGAACTTATTAATCTTTTTTTTTACATTAACTTTCCAGCAGGATGGATTCTCATTACTAAACAAATTAACATCACTTTTTACTTTTCACTGTTACGTTTTGCATTTGAATTTAATTGAAATCCGGCCGACTAATTAAAACAATAAGAGAATTAACACTTTTTAAACACCTAGTAATTTACTCTAATGAAACAGGCAATTCAAACTAATATAATATTAGAGAGCAGAAACTAGAATTCTAACGTATTATAATGAAGTGTAGTTAGTGAATCATATACAACGACTGAAACAAAGGAACTGAAAGTTTGCATTAATTCAATTTGAGACAGGAATCATCGTACCGGAAAAAAGGTTAATAAAGTACAGAACAAAACTCTGTTTAAGTTGAATATTAAATTTCGTAATGCAAAGTACAATTTAAACTCTTTTGTTTAGTATGGATGCAAATACATGCATATGAACTCTACAGGTGCGTAAAAAAAATTCTTGTAACATACTTTATTCTTATATCATTTTGATCTAACATAATGAAAAAATAAGTGTGCGGAAAGCTATTTGTTGCAAAAATAAATAGGAATTTTCGTAAGGAATGTCGAACTAACTAACAAGCGGATTTGGCCTCTGCTGCTACTTAACTTTGGCTTTAGCCTCGCAAACCTCGAAATCTCATCGAAGACAATGTTAACTCTGTGATAGTACAGAATGCACAAAATCAGTAATGATATAGGAAGGGGTAGCGAATATCTATGTAATAATAATAAGTACGATACTGTTATAATAATACAACCTGCGCAAAAGGCTTCCCATGAATATCTCATTTAAACTCGAGCAATTTAATGAAACAAATAGCAATCTTCCTTACAAATTGTACAGTTTTTCTCGACTCAGATTCACTATGCAATTATTTTGGGAGGTAGCAACTAACTGGATTTTCTATATTGTTATTAAAGGAAGCTTAAGAACCACCAATGCAATTCCTTGGACTTTATAGGTAAGTGGTTTAACTTTTTGAGAGTTTGACCAAGTTAGATTAAAATTAAAGGATACTTTTTTATATCCGGATTTCTGATTTTTGGAATTTACTTTGACCACATCCTGCATCTAATTTACAATTACTAAACACCAAAGGTAAAAGGCCAAAAAGGTCTATCTCATAATCTACACCTTATTGATACACAAGTAGATTCTTTCAAACTGACCAACTGTAGAAATCAAACACTAAACACTTAAAAACCAATTGCTTTAGACAGGAGTCACGTTTCCTCTTCTGAATTTGCATCAGATGAGAGACAACAGATCTGCACGTATTTGATACAATTAGGCAATGCGTAAGAACAATAAATCCCAAATTAAATGGTTACTTTCTGCCCTCAAACTATTCACGTTTAACATGAGCAATAATTGAGGTTGATTGCAGATTGAAAATTGGACGATAACAGATTGCTAAGAAGATCTGCTTCAGGGTATGACAATTTACAAACTTTAAGTTAAATAAAAATCAAGATATTAATAATTTATGGAATAAAAATACTCAACTGTATCAAAATCGACACATTTGAATATGATTAAAATGACTAGGAACTAGAACGTTCCAGTAACCGAATATTGAATGAGTTCATCAATATGACGGGTTCACGTCAAATTCATACATAAAGTCCTTGAAAACTTTGCAATAGAGGATATCGATGTTTTTAGCATAATATCTATAAACAAGGGGAAATTCAGAGGTTGAAACTTATTATATGCTATTGCACACTATTGTTTTTATGTATAATCGATTTAAATCCTCTTCCTATTTTATTACGCATCTTTTTGTTCTACTAAAGCCAAAATTTAAGATTTAAGGAAAGGGGGACCACCAATATCACATTAGTATTTGAGCGATGGGATTTTAATTGTGATTCAAACGTAGTCAATGCATATGCCCCTTCTATTTTTAAAGCAGAAGTAGTAACATTGTATAATAATTTTTATTTAAAGAAAGTCCTCACTCTCATTCCATGTGGGCTGACTCATTTTGCGCTGTCACGACTGACTCCGAGGATATATTTTTTCTTAATTATTTATGAAAGCTCATGCATTCCCTGCAGTCAAAAAGCCATGATGAACAGGTAGGGGTTCAATACTTGTTGCTAAAAGTTTCTCACTTTAATAAAAAGCCATACGGGGTATTTACTCAAAGACGATAATGTATGATCTAAAAGAGCAACCAGCAACAACCTGTTGATTCTACTAGACCGACTCTAGATTCTATTTCCTTTATAGACTTCTGAACTCAAGTGGCAAGAAATCGATAGTCATAGTCATGCCTTCACAATAAAATAAAATACACAGTCGATTTCACACAGAGTCAACAGTGTAAGACAACATCCAACATGCAAATACCATCACTCTGGTATTTTGCGTCGTGTTTTTTCTATGTACATCCAGATCCGGAAGTAACTAACTGATGCTCCCATAAATATAATGCGGACAATAAAAGGAGATGCTTTACGCTCAAATTAATTCCTAGAAGATTACAATCCTTTTTTGCTGTTGACAGGATGACAATAAGTCAAATGATTTGAACCCGATCTTCAATCTTGCACGTTTAGAGAAGGCAAGACTCAAGACCCATGCAACTGGTTTGATATAAAGTCTTTGAATTAAATGCAGTTTGTTGTATATATGACATGGTTACATATAATAATGCAATACCGAAACTGTTAGTTCGTTTCGTACTTGCTACATTCCTTGCCATTTTATCAAACTATACGTTTATACTGATTGTAATTTTGTGAGATTCAATTTAAGCCACAAATTCCAACATCGCTAATATTAAACTTTGTAAGCTAAACCATATAGTGGTTGGGGACCGCACCGAAGCGAAACCACAAAGAAGATTTAGAAAAAGTTTGAAATGTTTTTTAAAAAAAGAAAAAAGGTCTTGCAGTATTTCACCACAAAATAGAATCAAGACTCAAAAACTCTCAGATTTCATTCGATCAATACACCGTGAAATGAATTGGCTAAAAATTGAAAACTGTAAAAGCAAAACTGTTTGGATTTTTTTCTTCTACATCTTGGATCAAATTCTTGAGTTTATGATCGATGCATATCATCTGTCATGTACTCTATAGATTCTTATACTCTGTCAAAGATAACATTTCTGAGGTTGAAAGTTAGAAGAGGTTGTGAATAATAATATTGCACACAAAAGCCATATACCTATTGTAGTTTCGTATTCACAGTCCCAATTATCCGCACTTGGTATATCATCAATACAATCATGGTGATGATGATCAGGATTTTCAGATTCTATAATATTTACAGCAGTGTTTAAAACTTCTTGAAAACTTTGTTCTTTGAAATCAACACACTCCACATCAACACCAACATTTTCATTCAAACTGTCACGAGATGCACTTGTACTCTCTAAAACTATATTATGTGGATCAACATTTTCTAAATCTATTAGAGTAATCAATTCCAAGCCTTCAGAGACTTTGTCCCCTTCATTCATCACACTTGTTTCCATTTTGCAAAACTGGGACAGCGAACTAATCTCACAAATGATGAATGGCTTAATAAATTATTAGTTGTATTTACAGTTTGGATTTAGTACAAACACTTCACCTTTGACTTATGGCACTTGTGTAACATAAAAACCCAAATTATCTGCAACTCAGTGGTTGCAATGAAATGCTCTGAATGATTGATTATTGCAGAAACTAGAGGAAGTGATTTAGGTAATAATAAATGACTGAAGTGAATATAAATATGTATAATATTTTACGCTTGAATCTCTGGGTAAAATATAAATACTGACTACAACTCAGATTACTATTCAATACTGATAAATCTCTAACTGACTGTCACCGTTAAAGATAGGAAAGAAACTGACAAAGAAGTGATAGCAGAAATTGCAATTTGGCATTGGCAAAAATAAAATGGTAAATGGAGCGAGCATTGAGATGCATACAGTTTAGCTAAGTTTGCTTTGCCTGCTTTGTACCTTTATGAAATCATTTGAATGATGAATTCATAATATTGTATACAGTCATAAGTTTCAGCCTCAACGCTGTAGGTACAAGTCGTATGTATAATTTTGTATTTATAATATGACGAAGCAATTGACTATACAAATCTATGAGTGTAGAAATAAATTTGCATAAATGTGTGTAGAAATAGGAATCATGTATTTGCATTGGATAGTATCACCTAAAACGAATCTTATATTTACTATCGGACGACACAACGTTCGCAATGCAATGTCAGATAAGGAAAGAGAGAGATGATTCAGCTGGAGCACTTTTTTTACGTTGACCAGTTCTAGTGTTTACATAACAATTTAGTCATTGGTTTCTTCTCACTTTATAACGATAAGACATTGACAAAGTGTTGGAAAGACTTGGTACTTGAACGACATTTATTAATCCTTTGTCGCCAATGAAGCGACAATTTATGCCCAAAAAGTTGACCTAGGTGATGTTGTCATACATAACCTTGGACAAATATTGATTGGCACTCGGAACTCCAGGTATTTTTATCTCCTAATATGATTTTAGCAAAAATAAAACAAATAACAAACAACAGATAAATTCAAGATAGGATAAGCATTTACAACTAAATATTTTGCAACAATAGTACAGCCAGATAAATCCAGATCAATATAAAAATGCGCTTCCAATCACATTAATATCAGTTAGCAATCCACTTTGAACAATATTTTAGTCGTTAACAAGTGCGAAAAAAACAGTTTATTCTATAATTAGCTTATTTGCCTTCATTTGCCTTGATTTTTTTTATCAAGTTTAAAAGTTTAACTTTAGGGCTTGGCTCTCATTAGTCTGGTTCAATTAATGCATGGACAGAGACGACAGAAAAGAGGCGCTATATTTACCATTGTAGTTAGATTAGTTTAATGCTAATGAACATTTGAACATGACTGCACACATCTCAACCACAATTATCACATTCAATATCCAAGTAGGTATAATATTTATATATATAGTCGATACTCGATTCTTATGACATTGCAATCGATGTTAAGGTCATTCTACCTGCTTTGATGTTGATCTGCAGCTTTGCAAGTTAAATCAAGTACATGCCAAAAGCCAAAGTAATCGAAAGGATATGTAGTCTAAGTATATTATAAAACCTACGTAGGAACACAATCTTTTTATACTTTTATTGTATTTCACCACAGGTATTCGTTTTTAGTCGCTGCTTGATTAGTTAATTGCTCATGAGTTATATTTAAGGGTGGCTGTCAAATTCCACATACTATGATCTCTCAGTATATAAATAAATAACGAAAAGTTGTAAAATACTTGGCTGACTATCAAGTTGTTGACTAATCATTAATTCCCAATTTCATCCTCAAAGCGATCATAAATATATCCGCACGGTGTTCAGGTATTAGCTAACCACATTGTTTTCCCCAGACGTTGTGGTGGATAAATACTAATAAATTCTTGATAAAATTTTAAGATATATCAAAAATTATCTGAATTACGAATCGGCCTTGAATTAATACCGCCTTTATTGTGCGTATATTATACATCGAAATATGTTTATTTTGTACTTAGATTTTTGATTCGGCTCGATTGCTGATTATTTATGAAATCTAAACTTACAAATCTATGCTTGTTAGGAACAGCAATAACTCATCTTACATACATGTGAAAAGTTTCTGGCACAAATACTACTATTGTTATTTTATATGCTTTGTACATTCAAAGTAGATATGAACTTGAGAACAGTACCCGATTCACTTCGAAGATTTTCAAAATAATCTTGCCATCTCAATTTCCTCTCAGTAAAGGTGTATTGGATTTATATTATTATTATTGTAGCTTTGGAAGATCATAAAATCATAAATAAGATGACGTCAGTAAATTCAGTAAGCTATACGTATACGGTTTCGAACGATTGAGTAAATTCTTTTATAGTCTACCTAATTAGTTAAATAAAAAGGCATGTGCCATCATCACCATGGACCAAGACCAGTCTAGAACCACCCTACTAAAATCGATAAAAAAGACAGTAGACAATCGGGACAATGACCAATTAGTTCAAAAGCTTGTAGAAACTCGAATCTAAAACCTAAAAAGTCAGCTTATAAAATAACCAGTTCACATTATCCGTACACTTTATGCTGTTGTAAATCAAATCAGTGTATTCATGCATTCTGTCTGTCAACTACCTACTGCAATTGCCGTAGCAAACTGCAACTAAAAAGCTAAAGTGTCAGATATACTTACTGTTAATACTGTTAGAAACTACTCTGGCTTTTGCATTACAAAATCTTCTGGACTGACATTGACATTTAAGATTTAATATTGGATTACAAAGTCATTCTAAAATACAAAATGGAACTAAATCCACGTATCAGCCATTAAGTTAAACATGAAGTTCAACCTACGAGCTAGACTGAAATTACAATTGAACTAAACATTAGTACTTAATGCAAACATATTATGGGTATATCGTGTAATTTGGCAGAAATTTGCTAAATCCGCTGTAAGTACATTCGCTTATAGCCCGAGAAGACTTGACGAGAGACTCGAGACTAAAGAGACGAGAGATTAGCGTAAAGACAATGATGCAAGATAAAATGGGATGATTAAGCTTAACAAGGCTTTTTAACAACGTTTATTACATTACATTTCATACAAGTCTACAATATTTACAAGGATACAGTTTGCCTGTGGAGAATTCTAAATGAGAGATACGAAGATAGGCTAATGGAACAGGTGCTAACTAAAATATTGGTTGTGAAGAGCATTCACGAATTTTGTACTGTCCAAGTCAATGTGTAACCTGGGTTTTAAATCCCAACACAAGACATGTTCGGCCAATCCAATTTTTGTATTCAATCCTTAGACGATGAATGATAAGTACGATGTAATTATTTCGTGTTATCAAAAATGGCATAAAAACTAACGATGTTGATGTACTCATCATTTTATAGAAGCTCTTGACTCCATCCATTACATTTTACCATTACAAGTTTAAGCTTCTCATTTCAATATTTTAAGTAACATCTCGTCTTGGGAATTCAACATGAAAATATTTTACTCTCAATAAATTATTAAACTGATCAAATTAAATTCAACTCTTGATGATATTCGATAGTATTTAATTATAAAGTTAATTTGATTGATGGAAACCTTTATTTAAAAAAGCAGGTTACTTTTTTCTGCAACTTGTAAGGAATTACGTAATAGTTACTAGCGACTGTCATGTCAATTTCAAAATCTGAATTCTAAATCTGAATGAATGACACCCAACATCTAAGGTGACAAACCTTGAACTAAAAATTGGCGAAATCTGTACAACAAATCTAACATTCACCAACTACTATGACTGCTACTGCCAATTTACCAGCAACAATTACAATTACTTAGGAATCTAATGAATCCTGTGCACCTCATTCACACATATGTAAAAAACAAACGTGAGAGTAAACGTCAAAAACACAAGCTGATAAGAATATTAAATAACCAGGTATGCAGAATATATTCTGAGCGATATGCAAGATACCAAAGAATACATACGAAACACCTCATAATAATAATTATAATCCCAAGATTTTGCTATTCGACTTTCTTAAGAGACATGCTTGGAAGTAGAACTTTAAACGTAAAAAACATCCCAATGATTTCTTTTAGACAAGATTTTCCTTGAAAATATTCGTGTGTGATTCAACCTTAGTTTAAATTAAAATTCGAAAATGCAAATATGAATAAAGACTTTGCTTGTTTTGTAGTTGGTCTTAGTAAATCTAAGGAAATGAGACAAGTCGACAGATATGAATATCAATGTCACTCATGAAGAGTATAATCTCCCTGTCACGACAAGACTGCATTTCAGGTTTAATGACAGACCTTACCACCCAGGAATTCTTGATCGAAATAATCCTCAGAAATAAGAAAAAACTACAGATTGTCACTTGGTATGCACAAGGTTGAATGTTTAAAAAAAATCAAATAGGCACTTGGAATTAATACTTCGACTGACCGAAAGATTTAGTTGTCACTACAAAAAAACATATAAAGAACTAGTCTAACTATGAAGCTAAACCGAATCCTACATGAATTAAAAATGAAAACATTTTGAACATCAAGTACAGTTATTCTCTTGTGTCAAATAAACTCAAAAGAGGTTGGATGTTTTGTACATAATAATCTGATCTTGTTTGAGTAATCTGCCACGAAAATCTTAGACATTTGATCTGACAAGATAATTAGCACCAACCTGTCCTCCAGCTACCAAAGACTCATCATCATCACATCGTTATCAACTTTATAAAATCTAATTGCTGTATATATTCAATATTATTTGGGTCAGGTTAGTATTTACCACATCAACGTAATAATAATAATATCTACTCTACATATGCCCACCTGTGGCATCAACCCTTCAGCAATCAACAACCCCCAAAAATATCTCGTGCGGTAGTTGTTATTTTCAGCTGAATAGATACCCTCCTTAAAGTAATGATTTTATTTTTTTATGTATAGAAGAGAGAGAAGCGATCAATCAATCAGGCCTAAAGTCTAACGGGAGTCTACCACTAAATTATGCGGGATTAAATCTAATCAAATCAAAGAGGATCAAAACTTTCAAACCTCAAAAGATTTTTTGACATAAGAAGAGGAAGAAAAGCAGGGCTGGTTGGGCTATCAATTGAAATTTGAAGGATATAATTCTTATGGGCCAATGACCATTTACCATTTATACATATCGAGGATGATGTTTGCTATAGAACATAGATGATAGAGTTCAGGTTATTATTATGTCTTCTCTTGAAAAGGAAGCTCTTGTAATCAAATTGGTTACTCTTGAGTATATTGGCACAAAATAGTTTCATTTGTAACGCTAGTTTTAAACCCTTCAATTTAATTCTTCCTTCTTACTCCAATCTAGCCGGCCTATCTGCTCCGGTTGAGTGGTACAAAAACACACCTTGAAATGCAAATTGCAAATCTCAAGATGAAATCCACATCTAACATCATCGTAGTGATTAGACGCATACACCCGTAATCATCTTTTGATGTGATGATACGAGTATGATGATGTTCAATGTTGATGATCTCATTCATTCATACAACCTGGTCGCAAGTTACTAGTCGTAGGTGATGGTGGTAGTGTTTTTCATTCAGAAATTTCAAAAGAAAAAACCACACTGAATGCTGAATTGCGGAATACGCAACAGACTGAATATTGAACGAGGCATAATAATCTCAATAATAATTCAAATTAACTTGAGAGGTTCAAAACACAAATGTTCAACTTCGAAGAGGTATTAGTTGGAATATTTATGTTATATTTTGTATGTTCTTGGTTTCTAATGATTTGTAAACTTATTAACCCACCAATTCAGTTTTTATTCGCATTCAACTTTCTTGATTCTTCCTGTTCATTCATTGAACTGAGAAGATCTGTCAAAAAACTCATTTATTTAATCAATGCCTTCTTCACACCTTGTATTACAAATCTCCTTAGAATTTTTTTAATTAGAAAAATTTGAATTTAATTTGTATCTTCTTTTGCGTAGTTAAACTGTAGATATGAATAAATGAGAGAATTTAAACTTTAAAGATATTTAGTTTTGGTTTTAAAAAAAATACTAGTGTTTCAAAACATTTGAGTGGAAACGTAGCTATTAAACATAATTAGAAAATCCGGGAGTGCCCACACATAATAATAATATTACAATTGACCATACAGGTCATTGAATCTAGGATTCTTTGGATGTTTAGGAAATACCTTACTATATTAGGTAAGAATATTATTATTTATGAACTCAGCAATTCTAAACAGCTATTGCTAGTCTGAAGATTACACCTTTACATCTATAAAACATTACGAGGTTATCCAGTTTAAACAAGCTGTTTGACTTTTGGCTTGGGGTTTGAATTTTGAATGCATTTCGTAAAGCTATAATATAATGTGCGATTAAAAATGCTGCCAAATCCATTGTTTATGAATGGCCGATTTGGACAAAATTAGAAAAGCAAATTAGTGTTCTTTGAAATGCAACCATTTCGAATTCTTGAATCTATTCCATAATAGACAAAACAGGTTTTTTCAACAAGAAAATCGCAATCATATAAAACTCATTGCCAGTTTTGTTTGCCGTTCCTTGCTTTCAGCCTATTACAAAATCCACCTGGGTAAATTATATCACGTGCATGATACCTTTATACATAATGTGTTGTTGTTATCAAATCTTTTGAATTGCAAAAATGCCAGTAAGATATTAGAGGCTTAACCATCCCACAGGATCACGAACCTCCTGTAGACAATTACAATAATTTAGAAATATAATACAAATAATAATATGTATAACTATAACTCGAACAACACAAATTAGTATTTAAGTTGCAATTAGTTTCATGAACTACTTAAAGACCAATAGAACAAAGAATATCCCCTCCGGAACTAATTCAATGGAAATTTCGTTTCAACAGAACAGTATAGTTTATAGTTTAGGGCATATTTATTATATTGGTAGTTAGTTGGCTCGTTCTAAACATCGTGAGAAATAATTGAACACTGAGCAACAATCAAAAATCAAATATCAAAGTACTTATTGGCTACTGACACTGAGCAATGACTGCACTTTACAACAATCAACAATGACACACCTCGGGCCAATCCTGTGCCAAAGTTCATCTGATTTAATTCTACTTCGTGATACATGTTTCTAACGTTTGTTAGCTTCAAAATTCTTGCATGAAATGTAATTTGAATCGAATTGGGAAAAAAAATTATTGGTAAATCAATGGATTTTTTTTATTTGCGAAATATTTCATCTTTAGAAACTGGAAATGCAACTAGCGACGAAAAGTAAAATCGGCGGCGGTACGGCATATGGCCAATACATTAGAATAGTTCAATACCATTTTCATATCATTTCTGCAACCCGCTGGGAAGTAATTCGATACCGAGTTTTTTAAAGTTCAAGCTCAAAAATGAAAAGCGGAAATTTATTCATAAAGTTATGGAATTATTTGCAATTTGTAATAAAATACCAATCTTCTGCTAATAAATATACAAAAGGCTATTTCATTCCTAATTTATTTTCCTATTTTTTAGCGAGATAAACTTGTCAGCGTTTGAGATGACTTTAAGATCTAAGATTTTAGATTAAAATCATAACTGAGTTTTGGAATATTATGTCTTATTCCTGGGTTATAGTAATAAACTACGACTCTGATATATAGTCTAGACCTCTATAACAATCTTGAATCTACTACTCGAAGAAAACTTTTGTGGTTTTAAATTTCATGTCGATTTGATTCCTTGTCCATTTGATGTTAAAGTTTGGTGGTTTTAGTTTTCTGAAGCCAGGCTGGCTGGTGAACTTTGAATTGACACTTACAGTAATAGTTCAACTTACAAGTTTTATTGTTCAACATTGCCCCCGCGGTCCTCATAAATTTTACTCTAAGCCTTTTAGTCTGGTGATCTCGTATCCGTGATGTAATGCAGCTGGCCTTGTCTCGGCTTGGCACAAGCCAATTCCATCGGGATTAGTTTTAAACGCCATAATTAATCTGGCTAACTGTAGTCTCTAGTGTTATTTAAACCCTTCAAGCCATCCTGCACCTTTACCACAGGCACACAGGGTCATAAATATTAGACAAAAGTTACCTAAGGTTTAAAACAAATTTTTATGAAACAGGTATTAGAAAATACCAAATACGTCGGTCAAAACAATGCTGTATTTTTTATGTCGTACTACAAACAAATTAAAATCCGGAAGTATTTCTTCTCCAGTAGAAAAAAAATACTAGAGTCCATCTGAAACAAACGGACAGGACAAATTCCATGACTTGAAGAAAAACAAAGAATCTCGAATCTTAATGTCATTCCATAAAATCAGGTTTTTCAAATATCTCAGAGGTCGTCGTCATCTTCTCTCTAAATGTTTGGGCTCATCGCATTCCAACAATTTATTACTCACATGGACTCACAAACAGCAGTTCACAAAAACCTTTAACTGACCATTAACTATTACCAACAGACCAGACTTAACTATCCACTACATAATAGAATGCGATATATGCTTAAATGTTCAAATGTCCACACATTATAACAACTCAAGAATTTTGCAATAGGAGATCATTGCCCAATAGCTTTTAGGAGGTTTAACGGCGCAGACAAATAATAATTTAACCATGAAATGAGATGAGACTGTCTGACGACAAAAAAGGCCGACCGCACAACAACAACAACAAATAACAATGATCCTCACCTCTGATAACTTGGATGGTACGGAACTAATGTCAATCAAAATTATGCAAAATACTTTCAGAAATTTGCATATCCTGAATAGATCTCATCTCGTCTGAAGATATCATCTTGTGATGTGTTTGTATACGGGGATCAAATTACTTCCAGGTTTTTCGCCAAATTCCAAATTGTCTCATTGAATTTAAATTAAATTTTTCAAGCTTTTCTTCTGACAGGGTGTAATTCTCTTTGAGCTTGACCGTAATGAACTGTCTTCACTTGTCACTTCTACAGTCGTTTCTTTGTTCATCTCAAACTCATTTTTGCATTCTTTTAAGTCTCAGGTTTTACAAAAAAAGTTTCAATAGTCTTACATTTCGCTATGAAGTATCGGATTGTTTAAAACATCATTTTTTTATAAATCCGTCACGTTAAAACATATTTTTATGCAACACACACCTTAATTAGAAGTGAGCAATCATTTAATTAGCAGCGAAATTAGGTACTTAGAAACGACTATCTGACTTCTAAGTTTTAAATTAGTTATTCCATACACGACAAATGTCTCATAAATTTTATTCACACAAAACATACAAACTTATCTTTCTAAAAACTACCGACTAACTACCAACTTGTATGGTTTTCTGAATTTAGCACAAGTGTAATAAACTTGAGACAAACCCAGGTTTTCGCAACAACCAGCAACTTTGTTTTAGCTCTTTGATTAAAAAATTACACGGCATGCATGCTGCTTTTATCGTGAATCCACCCTTCCTACTAATAGTCACCAATGTCTCTTAAGGATCATCTTCTCTATTTATATATCTATACGGTATGATATTTTTATACAGATCCCACGTATGAAGAGTTTTAAGAGATTAAGACACACACGGAAAGGGAAAGGAAACTGAGGTTGCATGAAATTGCAAAAAAATCTCGTTCGAAAATTCCTCGTTAATTTCCTGTACACAAGAGGTAAACCCTGACATGTCTCCGTCGTCTAACAGCGAATGGCTTGACAGAAATGCATACATCGCCCTAAAAGATTATTATTAGATAACGCTTTTGATTTTGATATCATTAGAGCATCACGAGCCAGACAAGCCTTAAACATTAGCATTTCAGAATCACGTACCACATGACAAGTTCCATGTTCTTCCTATTTGTGACGAAACGCAACGTTCACTAATTTTTCATCTGAAACAACCAACCGACAACAACTGAGTTCAATTAACTATCAAGAATATTATTATTATTACAAATGTACTGGACCACGCCAAAACCTTCTAGACTTGAAATCTGCATTCAACATCCAACAATTCAAAATTATTATAATTCTTCACGCACAGTACGATCTGCGAATTCTTTAAGAGGTTTTTATGCTTGTACTTTTTTTCTTCAAGTGATCTTGAACCTTGAGCATTAAAGATTTCACACAAGCATGCTTAACATCCGACATTCTTCTATTCTTTAAAGTTTACAGCTTTACATACACAACAACATCGTAAATGGCAAACAACAACAGCTGTTACAAATTTCGATACCTTTATCCCTCGCAGTGTGTTACTACTTTTAATCAATTGTCCTTTTTATTTATAAGAAATAGGAAGGAAGTTCAATGAACGGGCACGGCTGGACTTCCAACTTGAGGTTTATAGTCAACAGTCAGTTGTCAACTAGAGTGAATGAGAGTAACACTGGACAACAAAGCCAATTCTTGTTTGATACTCGAAATACAAAAAAAAAACATATCAAGGACTTGCAGTAGTTAGTTGTAGATTTTAATGTAGAGAATGCAATCCTTCTTAATCAATTGTCAACCACATCTAACATTCCTTCTCTCATGTCCTGCTAGTCCACTAGAATATTCGATCATGAATCAAGGTGTATTTCCGCACGAGGAAGCAAATGATATATATATAAAAAACAACCAACAAGAGATGCAAATTGACACTTGTCACAGCATGGACTCTTCATTACACAATTACAATTCTGTCCTCTCTATTCTTATTCCTTAACTGTTCTTATTGTAGGACCAAGAGGGACAGTTGGACTTTTGTCAATTGTATATGTAATTGTCCCACGCTTGACAGAGCTTGCTTGTAGCATCATAGCGTGGTCAACTAGGTAAGCTTGCATTTTAATATTTTAAAACTAAAAAGTCTCTCTATATGCATTGAACCTTGTGCCGTTGTAATTGTATTAATGGTAAAATTCATAATAGATTCATAGTGAATGGGCGATGTCCATTTGGGCGAAAGATTGAATCATTATTATATTATTTGTAATATATTTTATTATTGTTGACTGTGATTCAGAGTTTTGTCTCCTTTATTGAGAATTGAATAATAATAAATGAAAAATGAATATGAATGGAAATATAATAAAAAGCGTGGCTATCTTTGGTCAAAGCCTATTGAGATTCAAATCTCCTTTTGTGATTATGATTCATTAACATTTTCAAACATTCAGTTCTTCGTCGTCCTGCATTCCAAATTCCAAGTCGTGATTCATGGGCAATGAGAGTGAACTGGACTCATGCCGTTTCTTAAACTTCGTGTCAAGACAAGACAATTCCTTCAAGGGCTCTTCTAACATTTTACAAGCTTAAGACTAACGGTATGGTTTGTCTGATTTTTTTTGCCGTGTTCAATCTTCATTTTTAACTAAAGTCAAACTGCTGGTGACTGTCATTTTAACATTCGGATATAAAAATGCAAATTTTAGAAGCGCTTGTTCAATGAGAAAGATGAAGTAATCAAAAATTATTTACAGAATCTTAGTTTCTTTGCTAAATAAAGGGAAGGAATAGCACGAGCAGGACGAATCAAGCTGTAATATAATGACATAATCAAAATTCAGAATGACTACTTCTTCTGCAGTCAGTTTGCTACTCCTTCCTTAGTTGTCTTGTGGATTTTATTTTATGTTTGAGTTAAAAAAAACAGCATCGTTCTTTAAAGCAATTATTTAAGAGTGGGTTGTCTCTACACTATAAAGTCTTGAAGGTTGGACAGTTGCATTTATATATTAATAATTTTATAATTGTACATAGAAATGCAACAGTTGGCTCAGCGGACGGAATAGGAAAACCTAGACTTAGGTAATTGCACTGTCGACAATTTATCCTGTCACCATAATTTTTATTTCCTAGGATTGTCTCTACAAATACTACAATTTGTCGATTTAATTAAAAAAGAAGGCAGTACCAGAACATTGTTTAATCTTTGAAAATAAATGAGCCATTTAATTACACACAGTGTCTAGGAGTGGATGACCCTTCTGAATTCTAGATTTGTAATTTAAACACAGGTGTCCTTGTCCTAAGAAACAAATGACAAATCTAAACACAACTTAAAGACATTCATCAATTTACTCATCAAATTAGTAGGCATTTAAATGGTAAGTTAAAAAAATACAAATAAAACTTTGCTAAAATCCTACAAAAACTGCAGCTTTTGTGATTAATTCGTCATTAATTCATTTGTAATTCCATGAGTTGAATGCCAAATTAGCCAAGTGTAAAGATTTTTACAGAAGATTAGGTCTCCAACTTCCAACCCTATTCAGACCCGCCTGGCATTCTCCTAATGTTTTAAAATTTTAGATTTTTTAAAAAGATGAATTGTTGAATGTTTTTTATTTACTTTCCGGTTCCTAAGTTTCCTTTCAGTTCGTTAGTCATTGAGTCACTTTTGCTGAAAAATATTCCTTACTTACTGCTGGAGTAGTTTTAAAAGATAATAATTGTAGTTACGAGCGTGGATTTTGAATATTGTGATGATTTATAAAATACTCGAGCCATGAAATAACAAGTTATTCCATATTCGAAACATAACCTATTTAAGAATTTCAAGCTCAAAGTATATAGAGGATCTCTAAAAAAGATAAGACATAAACTAAAGTTAAAATACTTCACGTAATTCTCTCGTTTCGCTTCTCTAATCTTTTGAAATCGATGACTAATTCCTAGAAGTACCTAATTCTATGCATATCAATGGAGGAGGGCATTAGCCATGAATTCCATGATGTCTGATTTCATTGTATTAAGCAACTGAGAGTGATCTGACCTTTGATGTTATTATGTTTAACTCAGTTGAATTTCCTTCGTAATTCAAAATACAAAAAAACTCTTTTGTAAGTTTTTGCACAAAAATGACAATCAACAATAGGCCTTCTCCCTTGTCGACTATTATTCACCAGCCCAGACGCTAATCTCTCTCCATCTAACATTAAAAGTTACTTAAAATGGCATTGACTTTATTTGTTTTAACTCTCTTCTGTAATACAAATTTCTGATGTGTTTAGAAATGAAAAGTGAATTTATTTACGAATGGAAACAACAGTGACTAGAAACGATGGGGTTAACCAGCATGTCGAATCTCGTATGTCGATGTACATTAAGATAAGGTTAAAAATCTATAGATAGCAATGCATACTATGTAGCCTTGTTTATATAATTGTAATGGCAGTGAATATAAAATCATTTACATAAGGGATGCATTCAAAAGTAGATTAGAAATGAAAAGGGGCTTGTAAACCCAAACATCTCCCAATGGAACTATGAAAGTTGTCTTCAATATTAACGGACGGTTTGTTAAATAATAGTTGAGGTAGCAATAAAATCGAGAGCTAAATACCTGAATTGCCTAAATTGCTACTAACAACAGGACATAAAGATATCTCTATGTATTGTTGACTTTCGTATGGAGTAGGGACAATTGGGAGTTCATGGCCAAAAGATCTTGCTGATAATTATCTCTGAATTTTTGCATTTTTTGGCATTGTGCGTAGGCCGATTGAACCTTGTTTCGTTCAAAAGAAGAAATATCTCAATGAACATCAACTATAATAATAGTAACTGATGGCAAAATGTCATAACTCAGACCTATGCTATTAACAATAAGATTACATTCCAATTTAATAAAAAGCATAGCCACTTAAAACTACAATAAACATTTTGCCGCTATCAATTACTATATTAAAGTTACATTTAAAATCACTTCAATCTCTCTGAAAATTCCACACAAAACATTTTAAAATACAGCTACCGTTGTAGGGAACTAAAAATGAAAGACTGTGCAATAATAATATTTTATAATCTCTTTACCAAAAACAAACCCAACAACTGGTGGATTTTTTTCTTACAAAATTCCAGATAAAGTTCACAGATTGCTTAACAAACAAAAGTATAAGCTAAATTCAAGAGCAAGTTTTACTGGATTTTGAGATTTTTTTCTTGAGGAAAAGCAAAAGCAGAAAGGATAACAGTTCCTTTGCTACTACTACTACCTTCGTTATCATAAATATAGAAGAATCTGCCCCCAACCAAGATCAACCCGAACGGAATGCTGTC